>JASGXE010013175.1:0-12028 GCA_030068105.1 Sinentomon sp. SZTP_YWyxl
TGCCTCAGTTCGTTCTGCTCCAGTCACCGGTCCCGTTCTGTGATAAAAGGCGCTCCGAACCTCCACGAGTATATCGCTGGTTCCAAAAGCAAGCCCTTTTTGGGCGCTTGTGGAGATAACATATTTTGACGAGTGTGTGACCCCCAGAATCGGCGCCCACCCTGTCCTGTTTTTTGTGCGTTTCGTTTCGCAAGTTGGGGCGGACTTCGGAAACACCATTTTTTATTGTTGGGACCCTCTCCCCCTTCGACGAGTTTTGGTCCGAAAAGTATCGGAAGTTTGAAAAAAAATCTGGGAAAAGATTTTTGAAAAATGAATTGAAGAAATTCACCGAAGCTAACTCACGGATGACGTAAAAACAACCCGGAAGTCCGCTCAAAAAGACGGAATAATAAACACAAAATTGTGTCAAAATGCCAAAAGTTGCAAACTTGACTCTTTCCAGATGTGTGATTGCAAATATTATTGCAAAATTTGTGTTGATCCCTCACGTCACAATAAATTGTGCAAACGCCCTGCAAACCCCAACGGTTGCCCTACTTCGAATGAAGCGTGGCAGTTTTGTTGCGGCTGCGCCTCCCGATGAGAACTCAAATTTCAGGATTGTGGAATCTTTTCCATTGGCCCTGCTCAGTTGTGATATTACATCATGAGGAAGGGCATGGCACGACAAAAATCTATTCCCGGGAATGAATCAAACAGCGAACAAATTGCAAAAACAATTTTTTTGGGGGAAATGACATGGACGAACGATGGATCCAATTTTTTGCGGTGCTCCAGTGTGGCTGTGTGATTCACTTTCAAATTTTGTCGAGTTGCAAACATTTTTGAAAAATTGCGTTGAAGACGAATAGTTCATTTAGACTGCATGCCACTTGTCGTGTTGTCCAATAACTTGATTCGCCACCTATCTACTTGACCTTTTTCCGGCGAAAATTGAATGTTCCAATGCCAGAATGGAGAGTTTGACATCAATTTATCTGATTCACTCCCTTTCTGACAAAATGAAACATGATCTTTTTTGCTGACATCGTGCTTTCATGCACTGGATGTTTTGTGCGCCTTTCCTTGGCATCGGTCTTTTTATTTGTTAGCATTTTTTCCCACAAACATTTCTTGCAATTCAATGTCTTCAAAGAAAAACACTCTATGAAACGCTTCACGGTTGTTGCCCAACCCTGGTCTGAGCATTGATTTTTCTCCCGGGCAAATGATTTTTTGGTAAATTTTTGGCCTGAAGTGACCTGGAGAATAAATTCAAGAAATGGTGTTCAGGAACCACGAGAATATTTTACAAGGTTGCAAACATGCTTAACTGACCTTTTTCAAGAATGCACTTTTGACTTTGGAATTCATTTGGGCAATCACAAAAACAGCAATTTATTCAAGGTGAAGGCAAGTGAGGTTCCTTGGATGAGCCCTTGGAGGTTCCTCTCTGATGGGTCATGCCTTTTGCATCACCTTTTTTCGTTGAACAAGAAGTTTTTTGCTTGGTTTGCAGCTCAGCCTTGTCTGGGCATTATAGGTATAGGTATCAGACGCTGCTTTCAGCAGGTTATTATGCCACAAGGCAATCGTCAATGGAGAACATCAAGTTCTCACATATGACAGCAAATGTCATCATATACCTGGGTAGGGGAAGGGAGGGAAGGGACAAGACAAGACAAGACGTAAGGTATGATGCCTTCTTTTCGGCAATTTATCTTTTTTTTTTCGGCAGTTCTTTAAATTAAGTTTTCATGTTGAATGTACGGAAGAGCTTGTAGCATTCCCATGCGCATTCCCTTTGTTAGGTAGGAAGGTATTCTTCCCTTTGTTCAGGTAGGTTTCTGTTTCCCGTCATTCAGATTACCTACTAACTCTTCTTTTCCAACTTTCCTAGGAGGGAAAGGGTCGGGCAATATAGATGAGGCGCCTTCAGAAAATTGGCATCTAATGAGAGTTTGTGTCCATGTTGCAATGGGGAGTTTGGTGAAGCTAAAGAAAATTACTCATCACGGATACCCACCATGTATCCTCTCAATCATATTGAAGAACTGGTGAGACAGTTAATCTCTGAGGAAGATGCTGTGCAGAATTGGACGTTGTTGTTGGTCTCAGAACATCTTCTCCAAGCCTTAGAACTTTTGGAAAAAGATTCTCCTCGTTTTGGCGAAAGATTCTCCTTGAGAGCTGATTGGTGAAGTGAAACATTGTTTCCCTGAAGTTTCTACAGTGATGTCAATTGGTTTAGACATTAGAACTATGTTCAATTCTCGTCAGGTGTTGGTGAACTTAACTCGAGAATCAACTTTCTGCCTGGATTGGTCTGGTCATGAACAGTGCACGCTTCAACTTCATCTGTGATAGTAGTCCGATCTTTGATATCTTCCACTTTTTACCACTTTGTAACCATTACCTACATAGTGCAATATTTTAAATCTGTTCACAATGTCTTCAATTGTTTTCGTGCGTCTCGCCTTGTCACTCTCTGGCCAGAGGTGTTTTACCTTGTAGTATTATTTTAGCCTTTGTCAAGATCCCATCCACACACTGAAGAGTAGTTGTGCAAATTTTACAGATATGTTTAACCGTTTATCTTCTTTCTATTTTACCATGAATAAAATTAGGCGTTAGCTTCATCTAGCTCATCTCTGTGCACCAGGCTGTAGCTTGTACAAACTTTAGGACTTGGTCTTGTTTTGATACTGTTGACAGACAGTCTGGAAGTCTTATTTATTTCGCCAAAGGCAGTGGCATTTAACCTACTTCAAGAAGTTCACCTGAGGATCATTTAGATGTAGTGATTGGAACCTGAGGTTGGTGATCTTGATATTTTGAAGGTACCTAAGCTCTTGAAAGTCCGAAAGCAGTTTTCTGTCGACCCTAGTCTCGCACTATCGTTACATGGCGCCCAACGTAAAAGGTGTGGACTAAAAAGGACTTTCAAATGCAAATGGTATCTGCCTAATTGTTGAGATCACCTACCGACTTCTGTCGTTTTTAAGTGTCTGTGGATTTAAGTTGACCTTATTCGTTTCAACAGTTTGGGTTTGTTGAAAATGAGCAACAAAATTTTGCAGGTCATCCATTTAGTGAATGCATAGGATTTGTGGGTTTCTGGTTCCTCAGCAGCTTGACTTTGCACCATCGTTCATGGTTCTTCCGGTTCTTGGAAATATTCCGAGGGTGAACTATAGAGAGGCAAGGCCGCAAGTCCATGTAGAACGCAGGGTGATTCAGTTGTTGGGACAAACATGGCTTCCAATGACATTGATGAAGTTTCACGGTCACATTTTGGTGATGAGGCTGCTCAGGACACAGTTAGAGATGTGTTATCTCAAAGAAAGCTGGACAGTTTAATTGATGCCATGAGTAGATTGTCGGCTCATGTGGTAGCCAGAGATGCAGAAGTTCATTGTAAGCTTCAAATGGCTGTAGAGAGGTTGGATAGACAGGCTGAGGAAGGAGCAATTCACACCTTTGAACATCAGGACACAGCAGTTCCAGCACGATCGGGTGATGTGGAGGCTACTGTGGTTTGTAGCTGACTTCGAAGTTGAGGAAGGAGGTGAAAATTCATCCACCAAGTTTTGATGGGAAACCTGATGCAAACCCCATTGCTTTCATGCAAGCCTGTGTTCAGCTGAAAATGTCTCATGAGGTTGCGGATAAGGAGTTTTTGGACAATCTACGATACTTGTTGAAGGATGGTGCTTTGACCTGGTTTAGCTTGATCAGAAACACAATTTCTTCTTTTGCCCACTTCAAATCTGTTTTTCTCAAGACCTTCATATCATCTGATTACATGTCTCAAATCAATGCCATGTGGCACAATCTGGAACAAGGCAAATGTGAAAATGCAGTGGATTTTACTTTGAGAGTTGCTACTTTTGCTGACCTGGCTCTCAACCGAATGGATGAACAGGCAATAATTACTCAGGTTCTTCAGAGATGCAATCGTAGGCTCAGATCATTTGTCTCCGGTTCACATTTTGATTCCCTGGCACACTTCATCATGGAGGTTAAATCAGCTGAAGATAGGTCCATCAGCAATATGGTATCCTACAATCCTCACGTAGTCAATGTACAGGATTTGTTGCAAGGTGCTGGGGGTGTGGGCACAGATGGTATAACAATCCCAGAAGTTAATTCTGGAAACATGGGTGCTAACAGGGTATCCAGAAGAGGTGAAGGTGCTGGGAACAAGTACAGGCAGGGCAGGCCACAATACAATGCCTATGCAGATAATAGACGATGCCAACAGAGCGATAATTGGAATGCTGGTCGAGGTTATTGTCAAGATAATGTTGGAGGTCAACGTTATGGATATTTTAAGGATCCAGTAGATAATCATTTTCAGACACAGGGGAGTAGGCATGGTCAGTGGAAAAACTGGCCAGATATTTCACGTTGGCAGGATGGACGTCAGCCACATGACTCCATGAATGAGGATTCATGGGTTAAGGTCAACATGGTTGGAGTTGCATCTACACGAACTCGTGAATCAGGATCAGGGAAACAAAGTTTGGGGCTGCGAACAGTAGGTAACTCAGCTGTGAGGATTGATAAGATACGATCAAAAGCCTACTCTGTGACTGTGGTCAACTCTAATATCAAGGAGAACAACTGGGATGCCTACTATCAGTATTTATGGAGTTACTGTATGCCAATTCAAAGAGGTGAGACCTTCTTGAGGACAAAGTTGTGTGGTCAGAAGAGGAATGTTTTGGTTAAGGAAGCATTTAATCAAGGTGAAGAGGGGATTCAGAGAAAGCCTATTCTTTTCGCATCCTATCGGAAGCCATTCGGTGATCATGATCATGTTGCTATGCAACCGAAGACTGTTCAATATGTAACTGATGAGATTCAGGCTCAAGCCGATGAATGTGATGTGATGAGCAGAATACCGCTAGTGGATATAAATGAATATTTGGGAGCCACTGTTACGGATGTGCAGTTGTTCAAAGGTGATCCTTTGGAGACTGGGGAGCCAGAGACAATTAGAGAGTGTGTAGAAGTCAATCTGGTGGCTAAACAATGTGATGGGTGTGAAGAGGATTTGAAGGATGGTAGGGTCACTAATGGAGCTAGTATGATGCCACAGATCAGTGATGGGGAGGTGGATGAAGTTTCTCACGTGGAGTCTGTCATTGGGGAAACGGAAGGTATCGGATGTAAGGACAGGCAAAGCAAATGTGTCAGTTTTGGTGGAAAGAATGGTCAAAGGGGATATCCTATGCTACCTCTTCATATTGGTAGCATCTCCTTTCCTGCTCTGGTCGACACAGGTAGTCCGGTTTCTTTGATGCGATATGATATTTACCACGAGTATTTTGGTCATATTCCCCTTCAACAATCTAGATTGAGTCTTGCCAGCTTCACTAAACAAGAGTGCCAATACAGGGGTTGCATTCAGTTGTCATTGGCTCTGCATGGAGTGAGAGCAGGCTTCACATTTTTTGTTTTGGATCACCTTTCAGCTAGATTCATTGTTGGTTTGAACATCATAAGACATTTTCAGATTGTCCTGGACTTTGAGAAAGAGATGTATACAGTTGACGGGAAGAGCTACGATTTGCTTTATTTGTCACGGGAACAGGAGGAGAACATATGCCACATGATACAGAGAAATGTAGTTGAGAAAGGGTGTGGAAAGGAGTCATTGGATTTTGATGCCAAAGATTTGTGGGCTGCCATCACAATTGATTCAGACACGTCATATCTGCGGGATGTTGAAATGTACAGTGACACTCTTCAGGATGTTAGGTTTGGAGATGCTCTGTCCGCTGAGGAATTGTCAGGTTTCAAGCACATTTTGGAGCAGCATTCCATTCTGTTCCGGCCAGAGATTGGGTGCATTCAGGACAGTGAATTCAATATACAACTTGTGAGGGATGATCCAATCAGGCTTGCACCTTATCCAATGAGCCCTCAGCAGGAGGAGGTTTTAGAACAAATTGTTCAGAAATTACTTGATCAAAATCTCATTGCACCTAGTCAATCTTCATTTGCAGCTCCGGTCATTCTTGTGAAGAAGAAGGAACCAGGGAAATATAGACTAACCATCAATTATAAGAAGTTAAATAAACAGACAGTGTCCATTTGTTCACCGCTTCGCAGGCCGGAGTCCATTTTTAGGATGTTTTCTGGATCTGAGGTATTTTCACTCTTGGATATATCGGACAGTTTTTACAATATTCCTATCAAGGATCAGGCAACAAGGGATATGTGTTCTTTTGTGACGCCATTTGGTCAGTACTCTCCATTGAGGATGATGCAGGGTTTGAAGAATAGTTCTCCGGTTTTCCAAGCAGCAATCAATAAGATTTTGCATCCACACAGACATTATGCGGTGGCTTTTATTGATGACATAATCATTTTCAGCAAGAATCTTGAGGAACACAGGTTACATTTGGCTCAAGTATTGTTTGCCTTGCAGGAGAGTGGTGTGTCGTTGAACAAGAAATGTCACATTGCCACTAATCGTGTTGAATATCTTGGACACATTATTTCTGGGGGAAAGATCACTCCAAATCCCGAGAAAGTACGTGCTATCTTGAACATCCCAGTTCCAGATACTGTAAAGAAGTTGCAAAGTTTTTTGGGGGCCGTCGGCTTTTTTGTCAAGCATATACCTTGTGCCTCAGATCTTATGGAACCATTGAATCAGTTGCGAAGAGGATCCACACCAAAGAAATTCAGATGGAATGCAGAAGCGCAAGTATCATTTGATGCCTTGAAGAGGGTTTTAGCAGAACAGATTGCCTTATACATCCCCGTTTCTGGTCGTAAGTACAGACTAACAACTGATGCGTCATCAGTAGCCATTGCAGCTATGCTTAGCCAGGTGGATAATCTTGGTAGGGAGTATCCAGTTGCCTTTTATAGCAAATGCTTGAAAGGATATCAAAGGAATTGGCCGTCAACTGTTAGTGAGTTATATGCAGTGGTTATGGCTACTGATAAGTTTCATACCTTTCTTCAGGATGAACAATTTGAGGTCCACACAGATAACACGGCAGTTACATATCTTCATTCATTTAAAACATTGAGGGGGAAAATAGGTAGATGGGCGATCAAACTCTCTTCATATGACATGGTGTTGAAGCATTGTCCAGGGAAGCAGAATGCTTTAGTTGATTACTTCAGTCGAGTGGTTTCCCCAGAGGCATTGAACTATAGGATTTCAAAGAAGCAGGTTTGTCAGGATAAAGTTTGTGAAGTTCATTCAGACAGTGTTTTTGTGGCTCTGGTAGATGTTGATTCCGATCTCAACATGTATGATGGTTTGGCTCAGGTATTTCACTTGGAGGAGAATTGGGTTTTTCGCGATGGGCCTTCTTGGACAGTCAACTTTGCTCATCTCGTTTTGGTTTTGGCTATGTCGTGCTCCTATCAGGATTATTGCAGTTTTGCTCGCCAGTTATTGGACATGTTTTCTGAACATCGGATTCCATGTTCTCAATTTTCGAGCTGTCAGATTTTCAGGGTTTTGTATCCATTTGGCACATTTCCGGAGGAGATGGTTAATCAAATACCATTTGTGTGTGCGATGGAAGATATAATAGAGGCCACATTGTTACTGAGTGATTCTTTGAGTGTCGGGCAGGGACATCCTTTAATGGTGGTGGAGAATGTTCAGAGATTCTTGTTTGACAGATCGTGGAGAGAGAAGGAGGAATAGGTCTTTTCATTGCTTGGTGGTTTTATTGTTTTTTGCCGGTTGTTTTTGCTTTAGGTTGGGTTTTGCTTTTGATCTGGATATGAACAGATCTCTTTTGGTGTACCATGGTGCAGGTTGGTGCCCAACCTAATACATTTGTGAGGTGTCGCCATGGTGGAAATGGGGGCCTGCTCAAGGGTCTAAGCTGGCTCTGGGTTATGGTTGGTATTGCCTCTGCAAAGCCGCTCGTTTATGAGTGGAAATTGTGACTTGCAGGGGTGGTACTGGCTGCTGGTGCTGGTTTGGATTTGAAGGCAGGTTGGGATCCCATTTCCTGTTTTTTATATATATTTTTTTTCTCTTTCTTTTTTGGTTCTCTGTGGTCATTGCATGAGGAAAAAAGTTCAGTTTTTTTTCTTCATCATGCACGGTGGTGCATGGTCAAGTTTGGGGGGGGCATGTAGCATTCCCATGCGCATTCCCTTTGTTAGGTAGGAAGGTATTCTTCCCTTTGTTCAGGTAGGTTTCTGTTTCCCGTCATTCAGATTACCTACTAACTCTTCTTTTCCAACTTTCCTAGGAGGGAAAGGGTCGGGCAATATAGATGAGGCGCCTTCAGAAAATTGGCATCTAATGAGAGTTTGTGTCCATGTTGCAATGGGGAGTTTGGTGAAGCTAAAGAAAATTACTCATCACGGATACCCACCATGTATCCTCTCAATCATATTGAAGAACTGGTGAGACAGTTAATCTCTGAGGAAGATGCTGTGCAGAATTGGACGTTGTTGTTGGTCTCAGAACATCTTCTCCAAGCCTTAGAACTTTTGGAAAAAGATTCTCCTCGTTTTGGCGAAAGATTCTCCTTGAGAGCTGATTGGTGAAGTGAAACATTGTTTCCCTGAAGTTTCTACAGTGATGTCAATTGGTTTAGACATTAGAACTATGTTCAATTCTCGTCAGGTGTTGGTGAACTTAACTCGAAATCAACTTCTGCCTGGATTGGTCGGTCATACAGTGCACGCTTCAACTTCATCTGTTCATGACCATCCACCTCATCTTTTTTCACTGAAAAAAACTTCCATATTATCAGCCCACTTTTTTGCTTCCTCCTTTTTTCTTAGCAGGTTCCATCTGCCTTCACCGGGGTCTTTTCTCCTCTGCCTTCTGCGCCCACCTCCCCTTTTCTTTTTTTTCTCCCCAGTAGGATACCCAAACCTTCAGGCCGAAGTGGTCACTCGGCACCCCATGACTGTGTGGAATCCACCTCCATTTTTTCCAAGCGCCACTCAACTGTTCGCCTGTACAACAACCAATTGTGGACTCTAAAAGTAATTCCCCCACGCCTTCGTGCTCTTCGAGTTGGTCCCCCGACACAGAAACCTTGCATATTTCCAATGAGCAGATCCGTTTCCGTCATGAACTTCCAAACAATCCGCCCATTAGAATTTTCATGTCCCTCAAATTCCATAATATGTGCATTAAATAAAATCCCCCAAAAGCAAAATCTCCCCACCCCGAGACTCGAGAGTCAATTTCCTTTGAGAGATATACCTTTGCAAGCAGTCAAGAATTGTCCCATTTACCTCCACTCAGTGCCCCTCACATGCCAGGTAAACTATATTATTTTGTTTTGTTTATTTCTCCTTGACAAACACAAATGGCACCATAATTTAGACAAACACACCATGTTTTCATTAACAAGAATGCAAAATACCAACCAACCTCGTGATGAATGCCATTCCCATTCCATTGCCGTTGTGATATCAAAGTGATGTGTTCAATAGAAATGAGCTTCACACATGTTTGGTGATGATGCAGTAGGTAGGTACCATCATCAATAATTAAAAGCAACACTCCTAGCACCAAACCAAGACCTCCGGCATAAATAAGTCCGCCAGGTAAAAACAAAGAATAAGGGCCAACGAAATAGCCATATATAGATTTCCTAGATGTCAAGGGACCGGCATTCACCACGTGGTAGTGGCTGTGCCAATCAAGAAAGAAAAGAATGTATTAGATGCATTTATCAAAATTAACATTTGTCAACAAACAGATGGAATCAACTCGGTCATGCAATACGAAAAGTGACAGAAAAATGTTTGTCAAGGATGGACCTATCAGGCTGCAAACAGCCTATTGGCCCTTGCACCAATCTCATCACAACACCTGTGTATTACTTATCACAAAATACAAAAACCTAACACTGCCATCTCACAAAAAAACCGGCTCCTAGCAGGTAGGGAACACCTTGATTGCCCTTCCTCGGTCCTCCCCAAGGGACGGGTCTCTTCTAACCTCAAACAGAATGTTGAAATTCATTCATTTCACTGCTGCATGAATGCTGATCAATATTCACGAAAACACAGAATGTCGACAAAACCCCATGCATTTCAATGCTGTGTGGGCCTTGTCAGGACCGAAGTTAAAAAGTAGCACAGGGAGCTAGGTATTGAAGCAAAAATAACATGAAAACCAGCATTGGGAGCTATAACTAGGTAGTTAGGAATAAAAGCAAAATAACATTTCTGTTGCCCTTAATTTGTATTTTGGGCCATTTTTTTTTGTACAAAAATTTTGTTTTTCTTTCTCGTATTTTCGAGAAAATCTCTATTGCATCAAAATTGGCATTGGAGCAATGATTTGACGCATATTTCCGTGCAACAAAATCCGAATTCTTGATTCTGAAATCAACACAACTCTCCCAGTTTTCTTTGAAAAATCGAAAAACTGCCATGCACTTATGGCACGAGTAATTTTCTCGCCATTGTACAGAGCCTGGATTAGTTCAACAAACATGTCGCACACCCCCACTGATTTTAGCCTCCTCCAAATGTCCTGCCATCTCACTCTATCATATGCTCCCTTAATGTCAACAAATAGGTGCCGCACTCAGCTCATGCTTTTCACTTCGAGCACACACAATTAATAATTGTGTGACAACGAACAAATTATCACACAACTGCCGGCCCTTTCGAAATCCTTGCTCCATTTGCCCCAAACACCCTGCTGTCTCCAGCCAGCATTCCAATCTCGCAGTCAGAATACTAACAAACAACTTGTATTCCCCCCACCTTTTGGTATAGATCAACTCTGACCTTCTTCCACTCATCTGGGACCTTCTGCCGCTGCAGTAAGACGTCGTTAAACTCAACCCTAAGCCTCTCCTTGCCCAAATTCCCCAGAACTTTAAGACCTTCTGCCAACACACCATCCTCCCCTGCCACCTTTCCCACACTCAGCTTTGCAAGTGTCTTCCCCAATTCCTCCATACTAATCATATCCACCAAACTCGAGGAATCCAAGTCACTGGAATCTAACAAGTCATATCCTGACTGCAAACGCCCTTGCCCACTTTTCTACAACCCTTCACATCCTCCAGGGCTCCTCAGTCCCCAAATATCATTTATACATATAGCATAAGCATTATAAGCATTACCGTCAAACGGGGCTACTTGGGCCACATTTTCAACTTCAGTCACATATTTCTCTGAGAGTAAAGGTGTTACAGGCACTTTGATACCTCAGAAAATCGGACGCTGGTTTCAGCAACAGACTTAGGTGTGTCAATGATGCACCCAAGTTTGCATTGACACTTTTTTTAAAAACATCTTGGGTGGCCCAAGTAGCCCCCGTGTGGGGGCTACTTGGGCCACACACCTTTATAACTATAGAAAACGAGTGCAAACTTCATTTCTGGCCCAAGATAACCTTTATATGGGGCTAGATGGGCCACCAGACGAAATTTTAAAAAAAATATTGATTACGCTGGCCCGCTTGGAAATTAGTTCCCTTTCGGGGTGAATTGGGCAGCCCATCGAAGCCACAAATGCACTGAATTTTGTTCACTGCCAAACTCCTTTAGCATCAGCATTTTCAAAGTAAATTTCCAAATCAGTGCTATTGACTGTTTCTTCCCCAATATTTCTGGAAGAGAATAATTTGTGATTGGGCTGTGCATTTTGCAAATAACTACAGGAAAAAATGTAGCCCAAGAAGCCCCTTGAAGCCCAAGTAACCCCGTTTGACGGTATAGCATCATAAGCATTATATATTATAAGCATTATACTCGAGGAATGCTTCTGGCCTGGTCTTCTGCTCTCCATCAATTTTTTTTAATAACTGCGGGGTCGCAACGCCAGCAGCAAAAAGTGGCGCGACCCCTCATCGCCGACACGATTGAGACCCAATTTGATTGATTTTGAGACCCAATTTGATTGCTTGGGCGAAACGTCATTTCCAAACCCAAAGTGAGATTGCAATGTGCAGGAAAGTGAAGTTTGAAAAAATATGCAAGCAGAGTATCGACGTGGATACAAAGTTGCAGTTGCAATGGCAGCATTTGCAAGCCAAAAAAAAATAAATAAAAAATTGAGAGCGTGTAAA
>JASGXE010013185.1:0-13137 GCA_030068105.1 Sinentomon sp. SZTP_YWyxl
TCATTACCGGACGGTGGGTCCAGTCGGGGCAGTTCATTCTCCACATAACGCGCACGCAAACACTGCTGCCTTCGGAACTCCATGTCATGGATCAGAAAGGTGCTCGATAAAAAATAATATTCACCTCAGACCATGTGCAACCTCGCATGTTGACAATGGTGATGAAACTAATGCAATCTCCTCCCAAGAATATTTTGCTTGACATAACCAAGGCTGCCCATAAGATGGAACAGCATTTTCAAAAATAATTTTGTGAAAGAAATGAAAAACGGGAATAAACTGCGGGTTTATTCGGTGTGTGAGTCTGACGTTCTAAAGAAAGCATTTAGGCCTTCCTAATATGTTTTTCCATGTTATTTTTGTGATTGTTGTTAGGCAGTGGATTGCAGCATTGGTGAAGGCAGGAAGAGTACACTCATGGACATTTTTGCTCAGGGTTCATGTCTATTCTGCATGAATTCAACATACCCGAGAGCATGAGGAGATATTTTGCTCCAACACTGTTCCATATTGTTGAGGAACCATATTCATGCAAGTCTGAGGTTAATGCGACCAGTTCTGGAGATTATCTTACTCCCAGACTATTGCACCATTGGCATGAAACAAACACCCGTTTGCAGCAGGTGTGAAGATTTGGAAAAAATTAGCCAAATTAGAATCGGCTGTGAAAAGGCCCCAAGAAGGTCTTCGGAAAGTGCCATAATCATTCCAAAATGTGACAAATTGCATGCAATGTAACAGCTCTGTGAGCTTTCACATTGTTGAAACCCTCTGCGCCTGCTTTTTGTGCAGTCAAGTGGGGGGAGTTCGGGAGGCAGTGAAATTTTGCTCGACATAAATGGAAATGACACGCAGATGCATGAAAAAAACATACGTACACATTGGTCGGTACACTTTCACCTTTTAGGCTCTGGATATATTTTGGCCCTCTTTCAACTCAGCCAACCTAAACTGCCTGTTACCCCATTGGCTCCAGTTTCGCATTGGGTCCGTGGGCATGATATTCCTATGGGTGTTAATGGGAATTTCACTCCACCATAGGCTTCATCTATTTCCCGTGTCAATTGGCCACATAACAGATGGACCACGGTGGTTGGATGTCTGGAGTTCTCAGCAATTGGCTTTGGTCAAAATTACCTCAAGAATCAAGGTGTGTGGTTCCAGCAAAAAGACTGTCCGACTACTTAAAGCTGACATCAAAATCCTCCCGTGATGCTAAACTGAGGAGGCACACTTATCCATAATGATACAATGCTATAACAGTGGTAAGATCTTGATTAATAGTAGCAGAATTCACTGTTTTCCAGCCATTATTGTCGGAATTCCTGTTAAAGAAGGTAATTGCTGTAGGTGGTGGAATGACTCCATGGCAATGTGACCTTTGCCGGCATTTCGTCGACGTAACAGGAGACATCTTCACAACGATGATCTTGCTTTGAGAATGTTGATGCAAGATGTTGGCCTGAACAATAGTGGATCACTGGATACAGAACTTCCCCAGACATCGGAAGTTAGTCGCAGCATAGTCCGATGCATTGGAGCAACAATGCAAAAACGTTCATTCTTATTCGGACATCTTTCATCTAAAAAATCACTGAGCCGGATCAAAAAAGCTAACAAAAATCCCATTGTTGAATTTTTTTGGAATTCAGTCGACAATGTTCAGCACTGCACACTAGAAGTGCACATTTTAAAAGCAGGAGCGGAACGACCAGCAAACCAGGCTGATTGTGGTCACAGAAAATTTAAAAAACTTCCAAAAGTAGAATTATCAAAAGATTGGGAGGTGAAAACTGACAGTGTTTCGAAAATTGAGTCCCCCAGCTCAAAATCTCCGATTCCAGATTTTTGCACAAATTTGCAAATCCCTGACTGCAAAAAGGGCGCGGACCATTCTGAAAATGAACTGACTTTCGAAGGTCCGATGACTTTGGAGGTCCGATCCAGGCATCCACCAATGATTGAGGCGTGGCACCGGCCATTTCGGTGCCACGACCAAAAATCAAACTCGAAACAAATCACAAAAAAAAAAAAGACTTTCGAAGGGTGTTTATGCATTTTGGTAAATTAATTGCAAATGGTGAGTAACTCGTATCACTCCTACTCCTATGACTATTTCTATCTGAGGAGAGAAACATGCGATGAACAATTAATTACTTTGCTCAGTATGCAACTGTTATCTGAGTTATTTCAGTTTAATTTCTCGCTTGACCTCCATAATCTTTGTTGTCAAACTGACGGATTATTTGGGAAAACAGGCAATACGCCGCAACGGTCACAACAACTGGCCTGCATGGGTGATTGCTGTAAGTGCCAGCCTGCATGATAGGACATTGCATTCCTTTTATGAAAACTTACCTCTGATTTCATAAATTGCACTGAAGTGCCTCCAGGCTCATGAAGCAAACTTGTCCCTTCACCTTTTTCTCATTTCCACTCCAGGATTCAATCAGACATAAGAAGGTTTGATTGTGCCATACTCTGACATGAGAACGCTAGACATGACAAGATTCATCAATCTCAAATTAAATTTGACTAAGTTCGCTTCAACTTCGCTCAACTTTGGCAGGCAATGGGTAAGAGAAGTGTCATTCCTTCACCTGCAAAAATTCTCTTTCAAAACGAATGATCTTCATTCTTTATTCTTTTAAAGTGGCACAGTGCATGTGGCGGGAACAGGGTTGCAACTGCAGGGTCCTGGGTCTGCGGATACATGCCATGGCCAGAGTTTGGTTCATTTGGATTTTGGAACTGAGCAACGTGCAAAAAATTCAATGGGATGTTTTGATATTCGTAGCAGGGTTCCCACCCGTCCTGGAATGTCCTGGATTTTTATTTTGTCCTGGATTGTCCTGGATTTTGACATGTCCGTCCTGGATAGTCCTGGAATTTTTTTCTGATGGAAATGAACCATTTTTCTTTTCTTTGTGGAACTGACTCAAATTCGGATCCACAGAAGTAAACTACCAGTCAGAATTCAGATGAAAATGCGACTTTTGACGTCTTAAAATGCCATTGGAGAACCCAAATTTGTCAAAGGCTCCAGCTTTTGGGGGACTCCGTCCCCCAAACCCCCTGCCAGGGGCTCTGCGCCCTGGACCCCTGCTGGGGGCTCATACCGCCTCACCCCCCTCAACTGGGGGCTGCTGCCCCCAGACTCCCGCACCTGGACCTCAATGTTCTGGAAAAATTATTAAAATTTTGAGTGGGAACCCTGTCTTTTTGAGCTTGTCAATCCGGAAATTGCTTTAAGCTGATACGGGTTACAAAAAAAATAATGGGTCCCTGATCAACTTTTACATCTAACAACCAAAACATTATTCTACACACATGCTTTCAACATGTTGGAACTAATCAAGTAATCCACTTCTGACTCGAAAGAAATAGGTATTTCACTCTAAATGTCCTTTTTTGAATAAATTTTGAGATAGGTACCACTGCTTCTCCTTGGGTCCAATTTTTGTCCTTGGGTCCAAGTTTGTGAAGTCCAACTCCAATTCTCAATAATTTCAGCTTCATCACCAGATCCAGGATGCCAGTGTGTGGCATGGCTGCCAAATCCAGAGAACCATACAGGGAGCTCTTTTTGAACAAAGTGCCAATAGTGGCATCCTGGTCCAGGTGCCACTGCATCAATATTGCTTGTGGTTCATGCATTGCATCTGCATGACACTTTGGACGGGAAGAGAGTTCAGGTTGAATGGTTTTGTCTTTTACCTTCCATAAACTCAAAATCTTTCCATTGCAGATGATTCACCACACTAGTGATAAAAGCTGGGCAGAGACGTGCCAGCTTTTAACACAACAAACAAACAGCTTTTATCACAGCAAACACAATGCATCACCTGATGATTCACAACAAAGTATGCCACCTTTCCTGCACGAATTGTGATTTAAAGTGCATCAGAATCTTGGAGCATGACGAACGAAGGCACACTGGTGATCTGTTTTTCACGAGTCATTCCGAAGATAAGCCCTGTGCATGCCGTCTGTGCAGTTTGTTTCCTGACGAAACACAGACTTGATCACCTCATTAAATCCAATGCCATTGAATTAAGCTTTACTTGCGATGTGTGTGGGCTTAAGTTTAGCATTATAAAAGCATTCTGGGAGGTATTCCTATTGTGATCAGTGCAGCTGCAGAACTGCCTAGGTACTGTTCAAGAAGACTCCTGAAGGACAACTCGGTCAAATATTTTTTTCAGTTAAAACGTCTTCATTTGCTGGTTGGGAGACAAAACGAAAGTCTCCAGGCGACACCGCCACAGGGCAAAATGCAAATAAAAAAAAAAATTAAAAACTGACCGATCTTTTGGCATCCAGCCATGCCTTCCAATGGTTTTTGTTTTTGAACTGATCCAATGAAAGTGTGGTTGCATAACAAAAGGACTCTGTCAGCCAATTTCCATAACGAAGACAATTGGCGGATTTCAGCGGATCGACAACTGGTGACATGGTTAACCTTGGCATTACCAGTATCGATGTGAATCCAAATGTTTGTGGCCAACCAGATCACCACTTGTCGATCCATGGATCGCGGCGATCTGCCGATCAATCTTCATTTTGGAAATCGGCCGCGTGAGTGTTTGAATTTTATTGTTTGTGTTTTGCCATGTGGTCGAATTGCATCGAGGCTTTTAGTTTCCTAATGTTTTCTTTTCGCCTTTTGGTGCCTCTCCTCGCTCACTTTTCGTCGTGGACAAATTTATGGCAGCCAAGTGTAAAAACTTTAATTTCCACTACGGCAGTTTTCCATTTAAAACCCATTGTTGTTCAGCAATATTTTTCATTTCTCTGTTTTCACCTAGCTCCGTTTAATTTGCTCAAGGCATTTTGGTCTGTTGATGAATTATTAGTCTGCAAACCAGAAAACTATTTCAAATTCTTGTTCATAGTCATGCAAATGTGAAATTTCCCTGCCAAGAACAATGCTATTTTGTTTCCGGTCGATGCCTGGGAAATTCTCAGTAAAAATTAACTTTCTTCGGTCACGCCCACTTGTGTTTGATGCCATTTTTACGCCTGTGATGGCTTTCTACGAAGCAAAAAGCATTGAATTGGATGGCAAAGATTAGAATGAATCTTGAGCGCCATCATCGCTTTAGAATTCCTGTAGTGCCACCCTTTTCCCTTAAAAACTTGTTGATGGATCCTTTCAACAAAGTTTGGCCAGTCTTTTTCACAGAAATATCAAAATCTCTTGTTTGCCCTGACCAAAATTTCTGATGGCATCTCAGCTCAGGAGCCCAGGCAACTTCCCGTGCTCTCAGTTTATTGCGGCATTCTTTTGTTCCAAAGTGTTGCCTATTGTAGGCGAAACATTGGTTTTTCTAAACTGGTGCAGGCGTGCCGCGGCGGGCTTGCCTAATTTATGACATGTTTGTGTTGGTTTGAAAAAAGGAACAAGCAGTGATCCAGACGACAAACAAATCAGTTGCTTGGTTTACAGTAAAATTCCACATCTGCTTTACGCATGCGATGATGGTTTGATTCTTTGGAACATCTCGCTGGCATTCTGGGCCCGTCGTAAGAAAAGTGGCCAGGAAGTGTAAGATATGAAATTCGTGTCGCCTGACAGTAAAAGACACTGGAATTCCGCTGATTGTCTCATTTCAAGTAGCAGCAGCAAGAATGAATGATATTTGATTGATTGCAGCTAGATGTGATTTTCATCAATCTCCATTGATGTCACTTGATGTCACTCGATGTTATCCCTCTTTAATTTAGTGGCCAAATTGCTTTATTGAGCTACTAAGCTTCCAACTAGGTGAATAATTGCTGTAGAGGAGTTATGCGACAGCTTTTGGTGCCTTTGGGCAATGTTCTTTCTGGACAAGTCGACCCATAAACAGCAGTGAAAACAGAGCGAGCCCCATGATGCTTCCCTATGGAGACCACGATTACTGCAGGTCGGCCTCAGATGCTGTTCCTAACGACGATAATGCTGACATTGGACAGCATGAACGTAATGACCATCATCCCAGTTAGTACTTTTCGTTAGTCATTACCAGGATATACCTCATTGCTATTTTCTGTTCTTTCTATCATTCATTGCCAATTGCCTGGTTAAAAACACCATTTGGGTGAGTTCAAGCCACATGCGACAAAGTATACCAATTTGATTTAAAATGGAGCCACTTAGTTCAAGTGGAGGTACTTAGCTCACTTTTATATCAGCAAAGCCAAGTGCCACCATGAAATAAGCTGAGGCTCATTTTGGATCAAAATAAGCCAACTCTATCCATTTCTCATTTCCATTTGTTACTTCACATAAATCTCTGCTTGAGATGTTGTGTGCAAAAAAGCCTTGTGACAACTTGAACTGTGCAAGTACAGGCATGTGCGTTATCGGGTGAAAAAGGCAGAAAATGAAGCGTAAAACCAAGTGATCAACCGCTAGCCATGCTGTTGTCACAGCAATATCCAATAAGGTGGAAGAAGCAATGAGGTTGCCGAATCGCATGACTAAAGCTTCGCAGTTGAAGTCGAAATTTTGTGTCGACATTGCCATGAATTGAAGTGGGCAACCTCTATGACTTGCTTGCAATCATTGCATATGCATACCTACCTAAATGTCTTTCAGCCCAAAGCACCGTGTACTGGTGTGTAAAACACAAGAACACATCCTCCGAGCAAGAAAGGTCATGTGACTCGTAGTCGCTGCTACCAATGCACCAACCCAGTTAACAAATAAAAATCCATGTCACAATGGATGCTCCAAAAACAAACGGAAGAAAAATCAAAACATGCAGATATCAAGGTTTGCATCCACAGATGGCTTGTCTTGTTCTTTTGCACGGTGGGTGTTTTCATGTTTATGCAGAATTTCAGTGTGTGGATATTGTGGGTATTGCCCCCAATGGGTGATCACCACCCCCATTAGCATACCTACTTAGCATGCCCATATGGCGAGGCAACAAAGGAATTAGGCAAGGGCTGTAGGCAGGGATGGGTAAACGTATAAAACTCCAATTATAATACGTGCGTATAATACGTACGTATAATACACGTAGAAAACGTATAAAACCTAACATTCGAGTGATATCTCATTTTTTGCAGAAAAAGCTGCTCTTTAACATGCTAACAAGCTATTCATTACATTAAATAATGACGAGCATCATCATCATCAATGAAAGAAAGAAAATATGTAAAATAGTTAATCAGTGAAACCCCGCAATTGCTTTCAAGTTGGCCACACAAGATTGTGTTAGCCACACACCATTGCAAGATGCAGTTCAAAATTTGCATGTGCACCAACCACAATATGAAAGTTGATGCTGCCAAATTGGAATTTACTTCATCTTTTGGTCTAGATGCACGGAGCTCATGTCCCTGGCAAAAGAGAGAAGTGCACGGAAAACCAAAAAATGACAAATTATTGGAGAAGGCAAAAACGCACCGCTGGCACCATGTTAGCATCATTGGCGTTGGCGCCAAACTTGTTAAGCAGCAAATGCATGGAAGAATGGTAGCAATGAGAAAGTGCCAAAAACCAACCTCATGCTTTGCCTTACCTTTGCAACCGTCATTTGCAAGGGAGGCTTGTCCACAATGAGGGTGGCCCCAGAAATCCTGACTGCCGGATTCGATCAGGAGCTGCCTTACCCAACTTCATAGGTCCGACTCAATATTTCTGTGCCAATCTCTTTCTCGTCTGATAGCCTGGATGTCCAGACTTCTGTGATCACCAGAAAAGCGACTCAGCAGAGCCAGTAAATGGCAAAGACATGCTTG
This sequence comes from Sinentomon sp. SZTP_YWyxl, assembly GCA_030068105.1. NCBI lineage: Eukaryota > Metazoa > Arthropoda > Protura > Sinentomata > Sinentomidae > Sinentomon > Sinentomon sp. SZTP_YWyxl. The sequence goes on from JASGXE010013185.1 coordinate 7,735, forward strand.
AAACCACCCAAGTACTAATGCGTACGACATTGTAGTGAAGGCCTAGCATAATGCACTGGGTTTCCCTTTACCATGAATCATTGGTACCTATTTGCTTTATCATTGTTTCATCACGATTTCCATCGCCTATTTCGTTTTCTTTCATCTTTACGAGTATTTCATTTTTATCCACTATTTCGCATATTTCATTTGAGATTGTGAATGGGTGTGGTGTGTGGCGGTTGATGATGCTTGCTTGGGTGTGTTCTTGAGTGGTGTGTTCTTTACCCTTCCTCCTTACAGATGATGCAGCCGGAAGTCGCGTATCCTTCCCTTTCCCAGGTATATGAAGAACTTTGCTGTTTTCTGGAAACTTTGCTGTTCGCCATTGATGATTGCATACATGGCTTGAGAACCTTTTCTGCTGTGACTATTTGGTGGAGTTCAGAGTAAAAAACATTCGGCCAAGATAAGCGCAGACCACGTGGCAGAAAATCCCACACGAACTGCAAATGTTGAGAGAGAAAAAAAAACAAACAAAATATTGACCAAAATCTTCCTAGATGCACGCAAGAATCCAGCTGTGGGATGGGTGGTTCATCGATGTATGTATCATCGGCAGAGCAAATGATCCTGGGAATTTTCAGTTCGGATGAAAATCCGGGAGAAAATGGCAATTTTTTTTATTTTCGTACATAGCCCACATCGTTCAACAATGTGACCCGTTTTGAAAAGAAAGCCATTGTTATAAATGTTTGTAAACAGTGGTCGGCATTGTGAATGGATCAGCTGGTGATATGACCACGTCAAGAGACTAAGACAAAGTCACAGCTTCAGTTTTTGTGATTTAGTTTTCAACCTCTTTAAGTGGTCGTATCGCCTGCTGATCCAAAGCCATTATTTTAGACAAAAATCTAAAAATGCAACTTGCGCTGCGAGGTACCTATTCTCCCTACTTTCGATTGTCATCATTTCCAGAAACATAATCAGGTTTAATTCCTCCTACACTGCCCTGAGTTGTGTAATAACATCAGAATAGAATTCCTTGTTAAATTCCACCCCCGAGTCATGTGTCACACATGTTAAATTTTTGCGCACGTATAATGCGTACGTATAAAACACTTTTATACGTAGGTACGTATAATACGACGTATTATACGTAGAAAACTCACGTTATACGTAAGTATTTACTTACCCATCCCTGGCTGTAGGTCTTACTCTGCCACTGTTGAAGAACAAATCAAAAACGAGGAACAATGGAGTTCGATTTTGTTGCAAGATACTGCATCGTCGTCAGTCCGACTATCGAAGCAGGTCCTCCGGTGGATGCGTCGTCTGCTGGAATCGGCGGGATTTGAGGAATGAAATAATCGGGGAGGTTGAAGTCCATTTATGTCACATTTGTTGCAGGTGGAGGGATTCGGATTGGCCTCTGCAGTCCTCAGAGCCATACAACTTAGGAATATCCAGATGAGGTTCTGGCAGGCAAAGCTTCTGGGGGTGGGACCTTAATGTCCCCATGAGATATACCTAAGAACTTCTGCAATTTTTGCAAGCGTGTTGCCGGTTTTAACCACCAAGGGGAGTGGTCGCATCTACTGTCCCTATGATGCACCAAGGGCGGTACCTTGTTTTGTTCTGGCGTGACCCAATTGTTCGAAGATAACGGCTTTTTCAAACCAAACCTTTTGCCAAGCGCCCTGAGTGCGACTGTTTTACTTTATCTCCGCATTTTTATTTCAGGTGGGAGAAATACTTCTCCTCAGCGTAGAGGTTTCAATTACGGTCCATTAAGGAATTGCAGACGCTGGTCAATCTTGTATGAAACCTCGGAGAGCAACGGGGAGATGTTAGCAGTGCTGCGGTGCTTCGTTCACAATGAGGTGTGCAAGACAGACTGTGAACCGGAAGTGTACATATGTTCCATCTGTGATGCTGAGATAAGAGACAGACAAAAGTTGGTGAGCCATGTTAGGATACACACTGCAGTGCGCCGCTATTCCTGCAATGATTGTGAATACAAATGCGTCCACAAAGGGGATCTCATCCCACACGTGCAACGACACACTGGTGAATTCTTGGTTTGTTCTTTTTGTGGTTATCAAACGAAAAAGAAACATAATCTTCTCATTCACAAGCAGATTCATACGGGTGATGAGCGCCATGCATGCACTGCCTGCAAGTACAAGGGCTTGTCAAATCACGGGCTGATCCAACACATGAGAGTCCACGACACTGAATTGCATTTTCCGTGCAATGTGTGTGGACTGAGATTCAGAAGGAACGATCGACTACAGCAGCATTACAAGCTACACTCTGAACAATTCTTGTATTGTCAACACTGCAGTTTCAGGACACCTGAGAAGAAACACCTGAAACGACACATGTCAATCCACACCGAGGAAAAGAAGTACTCTTGTCCTGTTTGCAGTTACCGAACAGTGGTTAAGCATTCACTTGCTAATCATATTCGACGGGTGCACAAAGTTGAAGCCAATCGGAGTGCGAGTTCCACTAACAGCAGGACAGGCAATTGTTTGTCGCTGAGCCTATTCGAATGTTCCGTTTGCGAAGTCAAATGCAATTCGAAAGCTCTTCTCTCGTACCACATCAGAGTGCATACTGGAGAGAAGCCTTACTCTTGTTCGATGTGCGATTACAAATGTCGATCGCGTGGCAGCATTATTGAGCATGAGAAGAAGCATTCCAACGAATATTTTCGTTGCGACCAGTGTGATTTTAAGACCACAAAGGAGTGCAATATGCCTGTTCACGCATTGATCCATACTGGTGAGAAGCCATTTTCATGTGCTCACTGTGATTTTGGGGCTGCACGGAAACACAATCTGATGAAGCACATCATAAAATGTCATTGACCAGCGGAAAATAGAGGCAGGGAATGAGCAATGATTTCTCCTTTTGTTCCAGGGTATTTTTTTCAAGGATTTAGACCGGGGTATTTTGCACACTGCTTCCCACTCACCGAGCACAGACTAAACTTTTTATTTTGCTATTTGATTGGAAAATTTATATCGGCCTGGTGCACTAAGGTCGTCAAGCAAAATGGCAAATTCTGCAACTATCATTGTGTCTTTTGAATGTTTTGTTGTTTTCTTTGGAGGATTCAATGTTGCACGTGCACCAATTCACTCGCTGTTCGAAATTTTGACTAAAATTTTATTCATCTTGCACATTTGGGTAGCTGCGTTTTTTAACTTGTCAGTGTCTTGGAATTTACACGATTTTCAAATTCTGGAGCTGGGGCTGATGCCAGGCCAGATGACCAAGATGTTTTGGTCAAAATGTGTCAGAAAAGCACCTGCTAACTAAAAAAAACTGATCTATAGCATTCAGGGATTTTGCTTCAAGAATTAATTGAATTTGGTTTGTGTTTTAACGCTATCCAAAGACATCATTTTGGATGACTTGCATCTGATGGGCCTTGAGTGCTGATGGAAAATTATTGTTAAAAGCTCGGAAAACAAGGTGGTCGCAAATGACTGGAAAGATTTGAACTATGAAATGTTACAAAAAGATTTTAAGATGATTGCGAGTTTTTGGTTGATCTTTTTTTGTGGTTGCGGTTTTGATTGGTCCTTTTTTGTTGATGTGATATTTCTGCCCGGACAAGTTGTTGATAGAGCCAGCATCTGTCTGTCATTGTTTTGCGATCGCCCTCATTCATGATAGTGTTTTTTACTGCCATTTTGTCGATAAAAGTTTTAGACTCGGTTAGTTGTTTCATGTTTCACAAAAAGTAAAAAATCCAGAAAAAATATTCACCGGTACCTACATATGTAAGTCCTGTGCGCATTTTTTATTTTTTTTTTACCACAAATTCATCCGTCCAAGGGAAATTTCATCAGCTCTGGAGGAAGAGGGATTTTTGCGGAAGGGTTTTGGACCAATTTGTTAAATTTTCTTCAAACTCTTTTGAGGAAAATTGAAGGCAAAAATTTATCTTCGTGTACTATGATCTGGAAGATTTTGTCATCTCCAAGGGTTTTTATTGTTGGGAAGGGTTTTGCGACCTTTTTTACCCCCTTTCTATTCAGCTGACAAAATACAATCTCCACTGATAGGCACGTGGCTCCAACCCGGCTGTCTGCGCATTCGTCCAGAGAGTTGCTAGTGAATCGCGATGCAGACTACCGTTCTGATATTGTCAAGGGAGTCAAAAGCCAAATGTTTTAGACAGTTTCGATTTCGAGTTATTCATTTGGTTCCATAAAAATGCATTTTCATTGTTTTTGTGGCTTCATTCCCATTAAAAATAAAACATGTACGGGGTAAGATCTTTAGTGGGCAAGACTGGTCCGGGAAGCATATTTACAAAACAGACACCAATATCAGATGGCAGGAAGGGGCCCCAAGCAAGCATTTATCTCCAGAGAGGGAGATAGGGTTGGGAACAGGGTTAGGTCAGGTTCAGATAGGTTTATTGAACATTACACAATTCAGGTTTTTCTTGCGAGTGTGGTGCCCCAATCGAGCATACTTGTGCAAAACGCTTGCTGCCATGTGATGTTGGTGTTGGTTGTGTAAACATGCGTCCGGGAAAGAGTATATTTTTGTCCGACTTTCCAGCTCATGTCATTGAATTTTTCTCTAAAACTAGCAAAACATGTGCTGTTTGCAATGAAACATGGAAACCATCTGACATTTTGTTTACCCGTCGACCCAGATGTCTTTGTCGTTTTTTGTGATCATCGTTCACGAGAACTTTGTAGGAATCTGAAAAATTCTTCCCCTCTGGATTATCGAACCGGAGATCTTTCCTTATCAGACGCGCGGGAATGAAGCCACTGCGCTATACACACCCGCCAACTGTTTCCTTTTGAAACATCGCTGTTATTTCACAGCTGAATTTCCGCAATCAAAACTTTGGAAGAGAAACGAAATAAAATAATAAATCACAAAAAATGATCTGTGCTGTTGAGTGAGAGAGAACACCAGTAAAAAAACGCAGGATCCAGGTGAACGTGGGGAGAAAACATTGTGTGCGCAACTATGGTATGGCAGCACTGACACCTATTTGTCCAAAATTGATCGATTGAAGAGCTTTTCATGGAATAAACGGCAGTTGTTGCTTCATACTCAGTTTGTTTGTTCGTGTTGCAATTTGCCCGAGTTTCTCTGTGTTTTTTGATCTGGATATTTGTTGGAGATGACATTCGAACATAATTCATACCACCACAACTAACTTTACGACAACAAGCCGAATGTAATTTAGTCCGATCGACTTTGGAATCAAATGAGTTTTAGTCCGAATAGCGTTTGGTCCGACACCCACTGGATGCGGAACCAGGTGATAAATCATTAGATAATTTTAACAATGTGTGCAAATTACCATCCAGGGTAATTTGGGGGCAAATTACTCTCCAGGGCAAAGGGAATACATTTCACACAACAAAACAACAAAAA
>JASGXE010013200.1:0-10151 GCA_030068105.1 Sinentomon sp. SZTP_YWyxl
AAACCCAAGAATTCCGCAGAATGGAACTGCTGAGTTGGTCAGGAAGAACCAGAATCAAAGCGAATTGGGAAATCAAGAAAGCCAGAATCGGCAGAATTGGAACCAATCCCGCTTCAAGAATTCCAAGGAACTGGAACTGTGAGATTTCAGGAAGAACAGCCGAAGGAATTGGAAATCAAGAAAGAACCAGCAGACGTTGGAATTGGTCAATCCCGCTTCAAGAATTCCGGAATTGGAAGCTGTGAGAGGCCAGGAAGAACCAGAATCGCGAATTGGAAAATCGAAAAACCCCAGATTTGGGCAGAATTGGAACCAATCCCGCTTCAAGAATTCCAAGGAACTGGAAGCTGTGAGATTTCCCAGGAAGAACCGAAATGGCGAATTGGAAAAAGAAAGCCAGAATCGGGCAGAATTGGAACCAATCCCGCTTCAAGAATTCCAAGGAACTGGAAGCTGTGAGAGGTCAAAGAACCGAATCGGCGAATTGGAAAAAGAAAAACCCCAAGATTGGGCAGAATTGGAAACCTCGCAAATCTTCGTTCCAGAGAACGGGAACTCGAGTTGGTCAAAGAACCGAATGGCGAATTGGAAATCAAAAAGAACCAGCAGACGTGGAGTTGGAACCTCGCCAGTTAAGAATTCCAAAGGAATGGAAGCTGTGAGATTTCAGGAAGAACCAGGAATGGCGAATTGGAAAATCAAAAAGAACCAGCAGAAGGTGGAGTTGGAAACCTCGAAAAGGTTAGAATTCCCAAGAACGGAAATGCTGAATTGGTCAAAGAACCAGAATCGGCGAATTGGAAAGTCAAAAAGAACCACGCAGAGTCAGTGCAGAATTGGAACACAATCGCAACATGCTTCAAGAATTCCAGCAGAACGTGGAGCTGCTGCAGATCCCTCGGCTCAGGATAGAATCCATGAACTCAAGCTGAATTGGAGAAGTCAAGAAAGAACCACGAGAGTCAGTGCAGAATTGGAACATAATCGCAACATGCTTCAAGAATTCCAGCAGAACGTGGGAGCTGTGCAGATCCCTCGGCTCAGGATAGAATCATGAACTCGAAGCTGAATTGGAGAAGTCAAGAAAGAACCACGCAGAGTAGTGCAGAATTGGAACAATCGCAACATGCTTCAAGAATTCCAGCAGAATGTGGAAGCTGCTGCAGATCCCTCGGCTCAGGATAGAATCCATGAACTCGAAGCTGAATTGGAGAAATCAAGAAAGAACCACGCAGAGTCAGTTGCAGAATTGGAACACAATCGCAACATGCTTCAAGAATTCCAGCAGAACGTGGAAGCTGCTGCAGATCCCTCGGCTCAGGATAGAATCCAGGAACTCGAAGCTGAATTGGAGAAGTCAAGAAAGAACCACGCAGAGTCAGTGGCAGAATTGGAACACAATCGCAACATGCTTCAAGAATTCCAGCAGAACGTGGAAGCTGCTGCAGATCCCTCGGCTCAGGATAGAATCCAGGAACTCGAAGCTGAATTGGAGAAGTCAAGAAAGAACCACGCAGAGTCAGTGGCAGAATTGGAACACAATCGCAACATGCTTCAAGAATTCCAGCAGAACGTGGAAGCTGCTGCAGATCCCTCGGCTCAGGATAGAATCCAGGAACTCGAAGCTGAATTGGAGAAGTCAAGAAAGAACCACGCAGAGTCAGTGGCAGAATTGGAACACAATCGCAACATGCTTCAAGAATTCCGGAAGAATGTGGAAGCTGCTGCAGATCCCTCGGCTCAGGATAGAATCCATGAACTCGAAGCTGAATTGGAGAAATCAAGAAAGAACCACGCAGAGTTAGTGGCAGAATTGGAACACAATCGCAACATGCTTCAAGAATTCCAGCAGAACGTGGAAGCTGCTGCAGATCCCTCGGCTCAGGATAGAATCCATGAACTCGAAGCTGAATTGGAGAAATCAAGAAAGAACCACACAGAGTTAGTGGCAGAATTGGAACACAATCGCAACATGCTTCAAGAATTCCAGCAGAACGTGGAAGCTGCTGCAGATCCCTCGGCTCAGGATAGAATCCATGAACTCGATGCTGAATTGGAGAAGTCAAGAAAGAACCACGCAGAGTCAGTGGCAGAATTGGAACACAATCGCAACATGCTTCAAGAATTCCAGCAGAACGTGGAAGCTGCTGCAGATCCCTCGGCTCAGGATAGAATCCATGAACTCGCAAGCTGAATTGGAGAAGTCAAGAAAGAACCACGCAGAGTCAGTTGCAGAATTGGAAACAATCGCAATGCTTCAAGAATTCCAGCAGAATCGTGGAAGCTGCTGCAGATCCCTCGGCTCAGGATAGAATCCAGAACTCGAAACTGAATTGGAGAATCAAAAAGAACCACGAGAGTCAGTGGCAGAATTGGAACACAATCGCAACATGCTTCAAGAATTCCAGCAGAACGTGGAAGCTGCTGCGGATCCCTCGACTCAGGATAGAATCCAGGAACTTGAAGCTGAACTGGAGAAGTCAAGAAAGATCTATGCAGATTCAGTGGCTGAAATCGAACATAATCGCAACATTCTTCAAGAATTCCAGCAGAACGTGAGAGCTGTGGGAGATGCCGTGCCTCAGGCAAGAATTCAGGAACTCGAAGCAAAATTGGAGAAGCCAAGAAGGAGCTATGAGGAGTTGGAAGCTGAATTGGAACATAATCGCAACATGCTTCAAGGACCCCAGGGGAATGTGAGTGTTGTTGAAGACGACTCGGCTCAGGCCAGATTACAGGAACTTGAATCTGAATTGGCAAAGTCGAGAACAAGCCATGACCTTTTGTTAGCTGAATTTGGAGAATTGGAAATGAAATTGATATCTAATGATACGTGTGCTCAGTCTAAAATCGAGGACCTTGTTGCAGAATTGGCACAATCGAGGGTCAGTGTTGCCGAGTTAGGTGCAGCGTTGGAGCTCAGACAATCCAACTTCGACGAATTGGAGCAAAAATCGTCATCCGTGAATGCGCTACATCTGTCTAAAATTCAGGAGCTTGAACTGGAGTTGGTTGGTTCAAGAGCCACTCATTCGGAGATGTTGGTGGAATTGGAGCGAAGGCACTCCAAGATTGATGAATTAGAATCCGAAGATATCCACGTTCAGGCAAAAATCCAAGGGCTTGAAAGTGAAATAGCCGATTTAAAAGCACTGCGTGATCAGCTTGAAGGGGACTTGGAAAAGCAGAGATTGGAAGTAGAGAGATTGGGATCTGAGTGCTCCACATCACGTGAGCAAGTTTCTGTAATCAAGGCCAAATCCGATGGTCACAAGGCTCGCAATTTTGAACTTCTGGAGACGAAGAATGTCCTCGATGGTGACCTGCAGCAAAAGAAAATGCAGTGTGCACTTCTGGAAGAGGAAATCCTTGAATTCAAATCCAAAATAGCTGGTCTTTCCAATCAGACGAAGGCTTTGGAGAAATCCGAACTTGCAAAGTCGAACTTGATTGCAAGACTTCAGTCGGATCTCGAAGGAAAGTGTTCTGAACTTGCCGAGAAGTTGTCAAGAATTGCCGAGTTGGAGAGTGAAGTTCTCCAGAAGGATGCTGACCACCAGAATGCAATGGAAGAGGTCACAGGCTTGCGGGAGAAGATGGAGAGAACCAGCCAAGTGGAGAGGGAGTTGGACGACCTTCAACAGGTGCTTATAATCAGGGCAACTGAGGCAGCAGATCTGGTGAAGAAGAACCGCAAGCTGGATGCTGACCTGAAGTCTCTGAAGAGCTTGTGCTCTCCTGAAGTCAAAGAGAAGCTTGAGACTGAGGTTGCAGAACTTCAGCTGTCATTGACTGCACTCGAAAAGGTAGCCAAGTGTGACAGGGACCGAGTTAATGCATTGGAGGAGCAATTGTTGGAGATCCAGGCGAGAGATGATGAACTCAGATCAGCTTTATCTACAGGTGAGAAGCAGTACGATGAAGTCTGTAAAGAAGTGGCCACCCTCCTTACACAACTGCAGTTGAGCAAAGATGAACTTATGATCGAACAAGGAAAGACGACTGAACTTAGCGGCATTGTGATTGAGCTTCAGTCTGATTTGGAGAAGCTTAGGCCGCCTTTGAAGGCCTCTGTTGGGACATCAACTGATGTTTCTGCCGAGGACATATCAGCTTGGTGGGATGCCTTTTCGAAGCTGCCGTCCGCACGGGAAAAGATCGAATTGTTCAAGGCTGAGCAGAACGTCCTGAGAGATCAGATCAAAACACTTAAAGAACTCTACGAAGTGTCGTCTGCAAACAAAGACCACAAGTCAACTTCGACAGCTCCCACATGCCTTCACGGCGAGAACTACGAACGTTTTTGCGAGATGCATGTCACGGTTGTGAAGCAGAAGATAGTTTGCGACTCTCTGAAGTCGGACCTTGCAAGGCTGCACGACGAAATCAACATCTGCTCGGCGCATCTCTCGGAAATTGGACGTTTCATGAATTACCCATCGAATGTCCACAAAGAGCTGTGGCAGCGGCTCAAAGCAGACCTTTACCGCCTCGTGAATACTGAGAAGACTGTTCTCACGGCTGAAAAGCAGTCAGCCAAGCCCAGGGTTAGCGAGAATCAAGCTGGGTCACTAAAACGGACTGTTGTTGCAAGACCAACTGTTGACCGTTCTGTGAACACCGACGGAAATGTTGATGCCCGAGACGTCGAGATGGAGAAGGCTCTTGTTCAGATCGAAGACCAGAAGGATGAAATTGAGAAACTCAACCGCAGGATTGACTACATCAGGAAACAAACCCCGTACGATCCGATGTTGATATGGATTTCCGAAAAGGAGCATCACGATAAAGTTGTCTCCATGAGCGAGGAGATGGACGAAATTGAGGACAACATGAAGAGAACGAAGGACGAAAATGTGGCTTTGAAGTCCAGGCTTCGAGATTTGGAATCCGGCTTGGCAAGAGAGGGCAAGTTTGATTTCAATCCAATTTCTTAGTCTGCTACCATGATGCCATTCCAATCACACATGGGTTGTATTCCCCATTGTAACTCATCCTCAGGTTCAACCAAACAACCAATTCAATGAATAGATTATTTGCATTGCTAAATTTTTATTTCTATGCACAGCCCTTATTCCTTTTCCATTGTTGCAATGAAAGATGCAGCCGTCTGTTGAGCAGGCTCTTTATTGAGTTGAACCTGAGGGTGAATTGCAATGGGGAATTTGGCTGTGTCATATTCCTATTTTTCCTGTTTGTTAAAACATTTGATCATTTTTTATTTCTGTTTTTGGTTTCAAAAAAAAAAAAAAAAAAAAAAAATGCAAAACATTAAACTTAACAGTCCCGCAAATTGCTCTCTTTGTGCTGATCTTCTGTAAGCCACACAACCAGTTCCCAATGTTCCTGATTTTAGTTGCATCTGTTGGAGATTGCTTTGGTCTCCACTTTTGCTGCATGTTGCCCCAAGCTACAGTTTTGTCCTCAAAAATAACCTATTTTGTTCTCATTGACCGCAGGGGATGCAATGTTTTCTTCATATTTGTTCCCGCTGCAAGCTATCCTTTTTTGTCTTCGTACCAATCGAAAGGCACAGCTTGTGAGTGTGTGCACAGTTGGAAATTGGAGCAAAAATGCCTTGCGCTCACCCGAGAATTATTTTCTCACTGTTCCAGAATTTTATTTTATCCCCTGCTGTAGGGCGAACGGAATCAGAGATTCTCAAATTTAAAAAAGGTTTGAAGTTAGGACATGCGGAATTGTGCACTTTGGGCCCAACATTTTCACATTTCCAAGGATGACATCTCTTGTCGATTACCGATTTGTAGAGCACTCTGAAAATGGTGAAAACTGAAAAGGAATTGTCACCACCAAAATGAAATCAGCCATTTCAACCATCTTTTGTGATTTCTTTATCATTTCAGTCATTTGAAAGACCTTTCTGGCAATTGTGAATGGGCGATTTTCCACGAAATGTGCAAATTTCCACGAAATTCATTGATTTCCACGAAATATCTCCTTTTTTCACGATATACATGCGAAAACGTCGTGTTTTTCCTTTTTTAACTAAGTGGCAAGCATAGTGCACAAAAACATTTGAAAAATAAAGCTTTCTTTCGCTCTTTTCTCAGTCTCTTCTTCAGTTTATTTGCATCATTTTTCCAATGCATTGTTCCTGCAAAATTCAAAGCAATCACATTGTAAAAATTACTGAAAATGCATTTTTGACAGGTTCTAGCCTTTTTATTTCCACCGCCAAAGAACGAAATTTTTAGACTTTTGAGCGAAATTTTCCAAAAATTATCACCATTTTCAACGTGCTCTACCGATTTGTGAGCTTGAGAGAGATTTAGGAAACTGTCATGTGTTCGGACCTTGGCGACTTGTCCATAATTACCAGTAAAAATTCAAGCGAATAGATCTCCAAAACATTTGGAGATAAACTGGTGAAATTTTGGCTGTCAATTCCAGGGAATACAATCTCAGAAAATTTTCTAGAACTTTGCTTTATCGCCAGAAACATGGTTGAGTTACGACAACAGTGCTAAGTTCAATGCTTGACCCTGTAACTATGCTGCAATGTGAATAAAACTTTTGACACCAGAAAAAAACTTTCTGACACCAGAAACAGAAAGTCTTGGAAATTTTATGAGATCTCCACAAATTATTGAAACCACATGAATGTTTCAATACCCTTGCTTAATCATCAATGTACGGTTCGAAAAGAAAGTAAGCCGAACCATGGAGGGACAGGGCGTGCATTCAGTTAGCATCCTGGGTTTTCGTTCGCCTGCCTTTGAGCTCATTGGTTTGCAGTTTTTTCCCAGGCATGATTGTCGTGGCATCCCGTCCGGTCTACAGGCCTATGCTTTTGATATGCATTGATAAAAAAAAGTTTTACGACCTTGCTTTCGATCGCTGCTCAGGCCAGGGCATGAACTGTGCAGGGTGAAACCTACTGCTTGTCTCATTCAGAGGCTGAAGTTGGGTCCCTCACTCGGCTCACTCCACTGCCTTGTTAGTGCTTCTCTGCGCGGGTTGATGGAATAGTTTATTTTTTAGGTCTAATTTTACGTCTACCGGAATAACTTCAAGCCGGAATAACGTTTAATTGGAATAACGCCTAACCGGAATAACGTCTAATCGGAATAACGTCAAATTTTTTAAAGTCTAAAACGACGTTGTTCCGGTTAACGTTGTTCTGGTTAGACGTTATTCCGATTCGACGTTATTCCGGTTAGACGAAAAATTAGACCGAAAAATTAGACCTAAAAATTAGACGTTATACCGTGCAACCTTCTGTGCTACTTCCTTCGGTATGGCATGACTCAGTTGCTCCAACACTGCACAACTCCACATGGAGAGCAATTGAACATTTGCTTCACTGACGAGGACGAACAGTTGCTCTGGAGAGGGCCTGAGCGGAATTCGAAATTTGAAGTCGGGTGGGATCGATCGGAACTTCGCAAGGTCGGATAGGAATTTTTGACGGAATCGGAATCTCGAGTTGGCTCTTTTTGCGTTTTTTGGCATTGCGATGATGTCAAAAGGCCTTCGGACCTTTCGGAAAATGGAGATCTTGAAAAATCCGATTTTTGGAACAGTTCTGCCCTTCCCGAACTTCGAACACCAGGAAAAATGCCAACTTTTCACACTTCCGAAAATTTCGGCGGAATTCCGATTTTTCGGAATTCCGAAATATTCGAAAAATTCCGCCTTTTTCGGAATTCCCAATTTTCGGAATTTTGAGAAGTTCCGTTCCGAATTCCGAACCAGGTGTTCCCAGTCATCTCTGGAGGGGGATCGAAACAATACTCAAAATTCAGCCACCCTGCACTCGTTAGTAACCTTTAAAAGTCATGAGCGTATTTATGCAATCGACAGGAAGACAAATTAAAAAAGAATGCAGCTCCATCGTTCGGGCAACTTAAAAATTTACTGTATTTGCTGCAGGCATTGAATTTTTAGCGAGATCTATCTAAAACACTCCTCTAATCATGCCAAACAACCTTGCAAAAATCAAAATGCTGTTACCCATGATAAAAACCAGATTATAGTAGGGGGTCCCCTCCCCTTATCACAGTCTTGATAATCAGGGGTTGGATCAGAGAGGGTATAGATACACACTCAATTCATTGGTTTTTCGAATTTCTTGGTTCTGATTGAAGCTTGTTGAAGAAGAATTTCTTGTTCATTCAGTGGTCGACTCAAAAACAATGAAATAGGGTGCAATGAAAAACAAGGTTGAAATATAGAATAAATACAAATTACCTTGAAACCTTTTGCTGCCTTCGAGCATTCCGGCCTGTCATCGCAGTGGCAAATAACCACAGTGGCACTGACATGCACTTACGCCAACTACTTTGCAGTTGACCAAGTTCTTGCTGTGTAGTGCAGCAAAGATAATATAAATCTTCACAAAAATATCTTTTCCATAAAATAGCCAAAATGGCGAGATGCTTGATTTGAACTGCGTGGATCAATTTTTTACTGGACAAAAACGATGTCCATACTTTCTTCACTTTTGATAGCAGGATGTCTTGGAAGTGGTGCCCTTCTGCATTCTCACTCATCACTGATCCGAAGACCAATGTTATTCATATTCATTTGCGCCTTTTTAAACACTGCTGTGTTGAGAAGCTTGTACAGCTTCTGCAAAAACCCCATCAACCAATTGTTGCAATTATTTCAACACCCTTCATAAAATATCTCCTTATTTCTTTACATTTTCTTGGTCCATTAGGCCAACTCGTGGAATATAAAGCGGAGTTGGAAAGATATAAGAATGAGGTGAAGAGGCTCGAGGACACCATCCGGAGCAAAGTTGCCTCGATTCATGATCTTGAGAGAAAATTGAGCATGGAAGACCTTCCTCACGAGAAGGCTGCAAGGTGCTTTGAAGCACAGATTGAACAGCTCAAGGAAACGGTTGGTGAACTCAACTGGTATTTTAGTCTGAACAATTCTGTGTTTCGAAAGATGCATTATTATTTAGAATTTTTGCAAAAAGAGCAAAAATAAGTCCGTGTGTTCGCTGCTTGGCAGGCTCACCCCATCCCCGAGTTTTCTTTCATTCATATTTCGCCTCGGACAAATTAAAGGGCTAAGTGAAAACGGAGAAATGAAAAATATTGTTGAACAACAATGGGTTTTAAATGGAAAATCGCAGGAGTCGAAATTAAAGTTTCTTACACTTAGCTCCCTTTAATTTGTCCACGGCGAGTGGGCCCAGGTGGGGCGTCCCGAACTGGGTTGTAAGGGGCTGCTCAATAATCCTCCTGGTGTCCTCTTTGCTTTGTTGTATCTTTCTTTTCACTTTTTTATGTTTTGTTTGCTTTTTATTCCGGCTGCACCTCAGGCGCAAGCCTGGCTTACTCACGAGAGTTAAGGTAGGCAGGCTAACCTAACCCAAGAAGGGCAGATGTAGAAAGAAATCACATTATCTTAGTTTCTCTTCCCCCGCAATTCATCAGTTGCTGCACGAGAGGGGACCAGATGGCAATGACAACAATAGAACAGCAAGAAAATGGTTCGTTATTGTGATTAGATTTGCTCCATTGAATTGTAAGATAGTTGCTGTACAACGTTTCAGGACGTCGCGTCATGTCCTGAAAACGTTGTGCAGCAACTATCTTGCAATTTCAACGGGGATCAAATCTAATCACAATGACAAAACACTTTCTATTGAAATTATCTACGAACCGCACAACCAAAAGGGGTCAGTTAACAGAATAGCTCTGGCACCCTTTTTCTCTTTTGTTTGGACGAGGCATGATTCTGGATTTTTTGTGGTAGCTTTGTCACAGAGTGGTGGCTTTGTCATGCAGAAAGGCGTTTGGTCATGGCTTAGCCTGAACCCCTTGCGGTAAATGTTGATAGGACATTCAAACTAAGGTATTGGTATTTTGTCATCTTTCCGCTGAACTAACGTTTTGGTATTTTGTCATCTTTCCGCTGCTTTTCAAAATATTCTCCAAAATTTCATGCCTGTGTATCTGGCAATTAAGTTTTGATCAGTCTGTCAGTACTACAGTACTCCATTATTGGGTTGATGATTGCAATTTGAGTAATTTTCTTCAAATAGTTCAAATCTACAGACCTTTAACTGCAGATTGGCTTTCATTTCACGGCGATCGGTGAAACGATATGGAAGTTAGCGGTCAAGAAACAAAGGGTTCAAAACTTCAAAATATTGTGTTCAAAATGTCTGT
>JASGXE010013228.1:0-5000 GCA_030068105.1 Sinentomon sp. SZTP_YWyxl
CCCCTTATCCGACCATGAATTGGTTACTGTATCTTTCCCGGTTGCCGTATCTTCTGTTCCAAAGAAAGTAGAAAAAACATTCCTAAACTACGCAGCAGTGCATTGGCCACAGATAAATAAAATTTTGCTCACGAATCCCCTCTTTTTTCAGGATGCAATTCATACCCGAGACATAAATTCAAGCTGGTTGACATTAAAAAATACCCTTTAGTCCATTATTAGCTGGATCCCAGTGCGTAAGGTCAAGATCAGTGTCAAATACCCGTGGGCAAATTACAAACTGAATAAGCTCCTCCTGCGAAAACGGCGTGCTCATTCCAAATTTAAAAGGAGTGGCTTTCGAACTGATGGGGAGAGATATCATAACCTCAGATCCCAATGTTCGGAACTGAACGCGACTCTTTTTCACAAGTTTATCAACGGCGCAGTAGTGATTAGGTGAGAGTTCTAGCACACAAGCGTTTCAGCACGCAGTTTTTGCCGGATCGAAAGAGTTTTTTTGTCTCGCCACGCGACGTCAGTGCAGCGAGAAAAATGGAAGCGCAGCGCAAAGCGAGCCTCTGCCGCCAACGTCGTCCACGTTGCGCCAAGCTGCTGCGGTATAGCTCTCAAGCGCAAGCAAGCAAGCAAGAATGAAC
This sequence comes from Sinentomon sp. SZTP_YWyxl, assembly GCA_030068105.1. Lineage (NCBI taxonomy): Eukaryota > Metazoa > Arthropoda > Protura > Sinentomata > Sinentomidae > Sinentomon > Sinentomon sp. SZTP_YWyxl. The sequence goes on from JASGXE010013228.1 coordinate 639, forward strand.
GAAAGCAACAATTAAGCGAATATTTCAGATTAGCAAACAAACAAACAAAGAGCTGAATGCAGTCGCCATTGAGAGAGTGCCCATATTGAACCCACATTGCGAGAATCTGTTTGCTGATGGGGTTTGGGTAGCTCTCAATCAAGCAAGAACGAAAGAAGGCAGCAGAAAAAACGGCAAGAGAATATTTCAGATTAGCAAACAAACAAAGAGCTGACTGACTGAAGTCGCCAATCGCCCAGATTGAGAGAGTGCCCATACTGAACCCACATTGCGAAGAAAATTTGTTTTACGAAGTCGTACATGCACCAAGCTGCGGTATAGCTAGCTGGCTAGCTCTCAATCAAGCAAGCAAGAAGGCAGCAGAAAACTGTATGATAATATTTCAGATTACCCATATTGAATATGAGATTGCCCATGTTGAACCCCAAGATAAGAGATTGCCCATATTGAACCCTTATTTTGAAAATTTGTTTTACGAATTCGTCCATGCACCGAGCTGCGGTTTGGTAGCTCTCAAGCGCAAATAAAGAACGAAAGAAGGCAGCAGAAAACGGGAAGAGAAAGAATATTTCAGATTAACAAACAAACAAACAAACAAAGAGCTGAATGCAGTCGCCATTGAGAGAGTGCCCATATTGAACCCACATTGCGAGAATCTGTTTGCTGATGGGGTTTGGGTAGCTCTCAATCAAGCAAGCAAGAACGAAAGAAGGCAGCAGAAAACGGGAAACAACTTCGAGGACCATAGAGAAGGAAGAGCGGAAAGAGCCGCAAACATATTGGGCAGGTTGTTGGATCTTCCATCATGCAGTTCCACAGGTCGTTGTTTCCCGGTTCTTGGGAAGAAACTGTTAAAATATGGATTGAACCGTAGTACAGGCACTCGCACATGAGTCTGTATTAATGAGTTCGATGTGCAGTGTCGTCGCAGGAGAATGAAGGTAGAATGTTGAGGGAGGATCGAGTGGTCAGAGTGTCGGAAAAAGGGCTAAACGATGTCGCTCACATAGGGCTTCCTCCAGACCGAGCATAGTAAAGAAACTTGTGACACAATAGTTTCACTTCCAAAAAACTCCGCTGAAATCATTCGTGCTGCAAGTCCTTGGACACGCTCCAGAATAAGACAGCCCAAAAAACGGGTTCCATACTTCGCAAGCATATTCTAATTGGGGTAAGACAAGGTTTTGGTTTTGTAAGCAAGAAGCTCGGCTTTTGTAGAATCAAGGGATTTCTTGGACTTTGAAACAATGTGGTGTCAATGTGGTGACCTCAGGAAAGTTTGCAATCAATGTGAACACCGAGATATTTTACAACAGCAGATTGAGAAATTGACTGGCCAGATAGGATATGGGAAACACTTGAATTATTGCGAGATTTGGACTGCTGGCGGCGGACCTATGGCTAAACTCGATCCAAGGACAAAGGCCTGGGTTAGGGACCATTCCCCATAGTTCACTCCATCAGTCGTCCATTGCAACGAGGTCTGCCTGGAGCTTCATTGTGTCCTGCATTTTGTTGGTACTCTGAAATTCATTTTTAGCGTGCGTCTCATCATTGGTACCTACCTATTGTTTGCCGCTTCGCTGCGAGCGTCTGCCAATATTGGATAAACACGAAGAGTCAATATAGGGTAGAGTGATCCTTGGAGCCAATAAGCTCAACTTTCGTCATTGTTGCCTTGCCACAGCTTGCCGTCAGCTTTGTCAGTGTTGCCGTCAGCGTTGTCACAACAAGTGAAGCATATAGAAGTTATCTCGAAAGAACAAAAGAAGCGAATAGCTTCGCTTCACGAACAATAGCAGCAGAAGAAGTGAACTGATTTTTTGTCTTTCTGTTCTGAAGAGAAAATCGAGGAGCAAAAAACCATTCCTCAAGATTATTTGTGGCAATCTGTATCCGGTGCAAAGAACCATGAAAAAGCAAACGAGAAAGAATCGTCAAAAATAAAACAGGTGCGGCGAAGCATTTGTGTCATGCATGGGTCATACCTTGTAGACTGTGCCACACTCGCTGTGTGATTCATTGTCTTATTTTCATTGGAGAAGGTCATGTGTTGTTCACGTAATGAATGAAATTAAAAAAGAAGGCAGACAGTTACTGTGCAAAAGCAATTATTTTATCGCTGCTCATGACATGCGCGCACTCAACCGGGAATATGTGCAGCGCTCATGGCACGTCCGATTTCGAAAGGTCATTCGAACAGTGTTGCAATGCCAGTGGCGTGCGGTGGGTGCCAGATGCAGGCAGGCACTTTTTCCAGAGCACTGTTCCCGAAGATGCGTTGCGCGAAGCGCAACGCCGGGGGAGGGGTTCGGGGAGGGGGTGTCCCCCTCCCCGAAGGGGAAGAAATTTTGAAAAATGGAGCCTCAAATGGTGCTCAGAATGCTCACGTTTTTGAAAAACTGAGAATTTTTTCACATCTGTAGGCATCGAGTTGAACACCAGCAAAGTGTGGACAACATATTTCAGTGAGGTGGTTCGAAACTGAGGTGAAAGGAAAAAATCACTTCGGCAATTTTAAAACAATCTTTCACAACAAGCAAAGCCCAGATGAGCGGCAGAAAGTTTCATTGGTGAGCAGTGTCCCGATGCCCCCCGTTCGCACAGGCCTGGCTTTGCCGCTGCAGGCCAATTTCAAGCTTTTTATCCAACAGGCATTTCCATGTTCAAGTTGTGTTTCCATGTTTTGTTGAACATTTGCACTTGCGAAATATCCCTTCCAAATCAAGCTCCGAAAAAGCGATATTTTCAGCGACGAACGCCAAAATGTACCATTTGAATGTCTTCATCAAAAACACAAGTTTATTGAAATTCATTGGCTTCACAAATTGTGGCACCGGCTTCAAAAGCTTATTCAATTGGGACCACATTTTACGAATTTTTGCCCACACACCAGAATCTGATGTTTTCACCAGCCAAATCCAACATTTCCCTTTTCTGTTCCCATTCCTGCAAAAAACAACATTTGGCCCCACTTGACATTCAAAAATTGCGGCAGACAGCATGCCTTTGGTGAAGAGAGGTTTGCATTCATCGCAGGCTGCGCGATGTCATCACAGCAGAGGGCTGTAATCAGCTGGAGACAACGGAACACACGAATCTGAATCTTCACGCTTTTGCTCGCTCGCCGCTGAGATGCAGCTTGAGCAAGATGCTGGAGGCAGATTTCAAAGTGCCTACCCGGCAACAAGTACTGCTCCACTTGCATTGGGTGGATTCACCTGACGGGATGGAGCGGTACAGGCTTCAACGCATCCCCACAGATCCCAAAGCAGGCGGAACCATTCTTTGCCTCTTGCGCCTCATGCGCCAACGGAGCAGTGGATTCGCTTGCGTCCGGAAGACCAGCGAGAAAGAGCGTGGGTTGAGGGGGGGGGACCTCTGTGGTTGTTGGGATCTGGAAAGAAGGGAGTTCCCAGTTGAGGCGTCGTCGTTCAGCAGACACCATCAGCAGGCAAATCAAAGTGTGCCTTTCTCGGAGATGGCTCAGTCCACATAAATTTGTGGACTTTGATGGCCCCGTTGCAAATTTTTGGAAAAAAATTAAAAATGCACAATTCATGAAATTTTTCTTGGGCAGGCAGCGCCTGCCTTGCCTGCCCTGACCGCACGCCACTGTGCAATGCAACTGCTGCGAAATAATTTCAGGTTTTATGTTTAAAGCCAACCTCGGAGTTGTTATGTAATATGGAGTGATGTGCCACAGACAGCGCGCATGACTTTGCTTGCTTAACCAAACAACAGTCTCATGCCGCTGCTTATGATGCAATTCTGCTTTGAAACATGTGCCTGTGTCTGCCATTTGCGCTGCCTTGAAGAAAGCAGAATTCGTGCGCGTGCTGTCCGCTGCAAATCGAAGATGAGAACGCAATGAATGGCCAGAGGTACCTGCGGAACTTTCTCAAAATTATTATTGTTACTCAAAGAACATTCCCGAAAACACGCTGCAAAATAATGTGTGTTGCATGTTTGAGGTCAAAGAAAACATTCTGGTGATCGCATAAAGGCTTCTTGAATCAATCTCGCTCACTCCCACCCAATCACTTTTCAACTCTCCCTCTCTCCCTCCTGTGCCCTTTCAGTCTGCACAGTACTCAACCGAACTTGGATGGAGCAACTTATTCTTGCGGTTGCGATCGCCACGACCACGAAACAAACATGATGCATGATGATGTGATATTTATGTTCGAGGTCATCACAAGCGATGGTTGGTGGCTCCCTTCCCTACCACACGTCTCACCGGGTTTCTCATGCACTCGAATGATGCAACACATGGTTCTGGAAAGTTCGAGACAAGACAGAAGGTGCCGATAAAATGCGATGTCAGCTTTCTTTGTGATCACATATTCGATTTTGAAGCAG
>JASGXE010013228.1:10000-15579 GCA_030068105.1 Sinentomon sp. SZTP_YWyxl
CGATGTACGGGTTTTCGATGTGTGAAAAAATGCCCGTCGGGGAGTACAGGTGGTTGGACGAGAGGGAAATTGCCAGCCTGGATGTCAGAGAGGTGGACGACGACGCCGAGTACGGCTTCTTCCTGGAGGTAGATCTTCATTACCCCTGCCCTTCACGACCTACACGCCTGCTTTCCGCTAGCGCCGGAAAAGAAGATGGTCTCTTGGAAGATGCTGTCGCCCTACTCGCGCCGTCTTCACGCGAAATTGTTCGGCGAGCAGAGTCGGTCGCTGCCTAAAACACAGAAACTCCTCTGCACACTGGACGACAAGGAACGCTTCGTCGTCCATTACCGGGTGCTGAAACTCTACCTGCAGCTGGGGCTAGAATTGAAGAGAGTTCATCGGGTGGCAACGTTTCGTCAAGCGGCCTGGATAAAGCCCTACATCCAGTTCAATTCCAGCAAGCGGCAGGAGGCGAGGAACGAGTTCGAAAAGTCCTACTGGAAGTTGCTGAACAACAGTTTCTTCGGAAAGACTCTGCAGGACGATCGTCATCACGAGTCGATTAGTCTGGTGTCCGACGAAAGACGATTCCTCACCCTGATGGCCAGTCCGACGTTCAAGTCGTTCAAGCGATATTCGGACGATTTGGTGGCCGTTTTCCGCATAAAACCCTTCACAAAGATGATAAGACCCATAGCTGTCGGCTGTTCGGTGCTTGAATTGAGTAAGATGATTCTCTACGATTTTTTCTACAACTACGAGAAGGCCAAGTATGGGAGCGAGGGGGTGAAGTTGCTGGCGACCGATACGGACAGTCTCCTCCTGATGATCGATACGGAGGACCTATACAAAGATATGCTCGACGATGCTGACCTGTTCGATTTCTCCGACTACGCCCGGGACCATTTCCTCTACTCATCCACCAACAAAAAGGTTCCCGGGAAAATGAAAGATGAGACGAATGGAATGCAGATCTATCAGTTCGTGGGATTGCGTCCGAAATTGTACAGTATATTGCTGAATGTGTTGAGCAACGTGTGCAAGAAAGCGGCGTATGCAAGACGAACATCAAAAAGAACCTGACGCACCAGGACTACTACGAGTGTCTGTTTCGTGAACTTGTGAAACGTTTGAATATGAGTTTGATCCAGCAGGACCGGCATCGAGTCTACACGGTGACGAGAAGGAAAGTGGCGTTGAGTTGTGCGGATGATAAGAGGTACATTCTGGACGATGGAGTGCACAGTTTGCCGTATGGACATAAGGATTTCTTGCTGCAAAATTACGCTCGGAAGGCTTTCACTTTTTCTTGTTGCTGTTTATTTCGCCCCTCCCGTTGGCTCGCCAGCAATCACTCACTTTTTTAACTTTTTGTCTGCCTTGTACCATGATTTTCCGTCAGTTAATTTGATTGTAGCTGGTGATTTTAATCTGCCGCGCATTAACTGGAATAGAATTAACTATGCCAGCCCCACCAGTGTAGAGGCACAATTTATTGATGGTATGGATAATTTTGATTTTGGCAGCGCGATAATTTTGATTTTCAGTAACGAGTTGTTTTAACTCGTTACTGAACCAACTCGCTACAACAGTGCCACCAATAATCACAGCGTTTTGGATTTATTTTTTGTTAATTTTGACCATCCAGAGATCACCGTAAAGATTCTTGATGTGATTTCCGATCATCAGGCTGTTTTAGGTAGTCTAAAAATACCGGATATTCTTATCAACACTGTTTCATCCGCCATTTTAAGGCCTGATTTTAGGTCGGCTGATTTGACCCCGGCCAGGATTTTCCTCAGATTTAGCCTACCGGTTTTTCATGACTTGGCTACATTTAGCGATCCCAATCCACTGTGTCTTGCGTTTTATAATTTACTTATCCAAATTTTAAGTTCCATACCAATTAAGGTCATAAGACCAAACAAAGAATCTCCATGGATTAATCAGAAATTAAGAACGCGTTTTCGTAAAAAACGCAAGCTTTCCGCTAAAGTTTCTAAATCCAACGATCCCAGCTTGTTTGCGAAATACTGTGATGTTAAAGAAAGCTCAAAGACACTTAACAGGAAGCTATTTTCCACTTTTATAAGCAAAGCTATTGCTTCTCCATTTGCCAATCGATTTTGGAAATTTATCAAGTCCAAACGTACTAGCTCTTGTGGTAACGTTATATCCGTAAATGGCGAAGCTGTTTTTGATCTTAACTCAATTGCGAAATCATTTGCATCACACTTTTCTTCTGTTCATGTCACATTTAATCAGTCCACTTTGTCCATTGTACATCATCAGGCTCCATCACACATTTCTGTTCATAACTCGCTGATCACTCCGTCCATTCTCGTTGGTTTACCTTTGTTTCCTTCCCAAGCTGTTCTTAACTGTGATCGTTTTTTAGTTCTTAAGTTTATACCGCACCTATCGTCAAAGAATTCACCTGGCAGTGATGGCATTCCAAATGTATTAATCAAAGAACTTTCTTTTGAATTTGCTGATTATTTTGTAGGGATATTCAATTGTATTTTTCGTACCAGGGTTTTCCCCAATTCTTGGAAAAAAGCCAAAATAGTACCCATTCCCAAAAAAGTTAAATCAAACGACGTTGCTAACTTTCGTCCCATTTCAATTTTGTCCAGCAGTGCAAAGCTATTTGAAAAAATCTTGGCATTCAACTTGCAAAAATGCCTTGACCATGTGAATTTATTACTCCCTTTTCAACATGGTTTTAGAAGTGGACTATCCTGTGAAACCCAACTGGTGGAATTTGTACATGATATCAGTTTTTCTCTCGAGCATAAAGCTTCAGTACATGCCATTTTAATTGATTTTAATAAGGCCTTTGATGTTATATGTCACGAACTACTTATCCTAAAACTTCGGCTATGCAATTTCCCAATCCACCTTTTGGAGCTGATTTCTTCTTACCTCTCTGGGCGCACTTCTTCCATTAAATGGAACGGTGTCGTTTCCCAAGAAACTTACGTAAATTCATCTGGCGTCCCTCAAGGTAGCGTATTAGGTCCTTTACTATTTTTGTTATTCATTAATGACATTTCCCTTGACCTTGTTTGCAAAATTAGGCTCTTCGCGGATGATCTTGTTATCTATTGCCCAATTAGATCGCAATTTGACCATGAGCTCCTTCAAAATGATCTTCTAAAAATATATGATTGGTGTGTAAAGTGGGGAAGGAGTGTTAACTCATCAAAATGCGCTTTCATGTGTTTTCGAAGGCCCAGAGTCGCATCGCAAGAACTTCTCTCCAACGTTTCATACACTATAAAAAACGAACCTGCTCCTAAAGTCACCTCATTCAAATACTTAGGTGTTATTTTACAAGAAAGTCTTCAGTGGGATGAACATGTCAGTTATTGCATTGCCAAGAAAAGAAAAGTGCTTGGTCTTCTTCAACGCAATATGTCTTTGGCCTCGAAGGTCCAAAATTGAAAGCCTATAAATCTTTGGTATTGCCAATTCTTGAGTATGCAAGCGTTGTGTGGGACCCTTATTTTCACTGGCAGATCGACGCACTTGAAAAAGTTCAGAGAAGAGCAGCACGTTTTATTTCTGCTGAGTTCTCCTTCCCTTTCAGTGTGTCCCAAATTATACAATCCCTTGGGCTGTCGCCCCTTGCTCAGCGCAGACAGGACAAACGATTGAAATTTTTCTCCAAGAGTATTTGTGCGAAATTCAAAATCAAAGTTCCTCCTGAATTTGTGCTCAGAAGCCCTCAGCGCAGAACTGATAACGGGATTCACTTTGTTGCCCCACTGATTATGCTTAATATCCATTATAATTCCTATTTTCCCAGAACTATAAGAGAGTGGAACTCCCTTCCTCCTAACTCTTCCCTTATCTCTAAATGCCTAGCTCAAAATTCCCGTGTCCGTCACTGCCCAAGGTCGTAATCAAAGTTTGTTTTTATTTTTAATTTTATTTAGTGCTCGTTTTTTTTTCGTTTTTTGTCGTTTTATTTAGCGCTCACTTTTACTACATTGATTGTTTGACAAAGTGCTCTGCATTGAACTTTTTTCCATCTACCAGCTCATTTTGTAGATGTATTGTTCAATAAAATAAATAAATAAAATAAATATAAAATACGACGAGCAGCTGCAGCAGGATGACGAGTCGGCGGATGAGATTGTTGTGGATGGCAATGGCGTCGCGAGTACCAGCAGCGGAGACGAAGACGTTGTTCTAATTGAAGATTTTTACGATTACACATGAACAAAAAACAAAAGAAATGTTTATGCAAGTGCTTTTGGAGAAACATGTAGGTTACTCTGTGTGCTGCAAAAACACGATAAAGCATTTCGAATCCAATTTGAACCAAATGCCTTGTTGCATGTTGTTGCATGCATACTTGCAGTTGGACAATTATATTATTTCAGACATAGCACTTCCAATTCCATAGCTTGGTTTTTGTCAAGCGTGTATTTCAATCAGAAATGACTTTTTCAAATTAACAAAAAACACGCCACATAAGGTCAGAATTTAAAAGAAACTAAATTTATTCATCGACTTGTTTGATAAAATAGTCAATAACAGAAAACTCTTTTGGCTAAAAATACGCGGTGCCAGTTCTTTCTCAACTGGTTCGAATAATAAGCAATAAAGCAATCCTAAACCATGTGAGCCTGCAACCACAAAGATTGCAAACAATTTGATATGCATCTAACCCCTTTTTTAAGGTTAGCAATCCAAAGCTCCATCACTTCTATTGTTTTTTTTTTGTCTTTCATTATCTTCTTTTATTAAAAGCCAAGTTGCAACTTCTTTCATCAATGGTGTTCTTTTTTATTTCTTTGATGTGTGCTTTCTCAAAATATTTCCACATTTTGCTCGCTCAAGAACCCCTATTTCCTTCATTCGCCTGCCTGTAAATGAAACAGGGATCACCGTGTCGTTGTCGCAAGAAACAAAATTCTCCGGCACACTCACCTCACCAACGCTTTTTTCGCAAAGGATGGCATTTTCGCGAGAGCAAATGGTTCCCTTTCAAATATGTTGCTCTTGTGGAGAAAACCACACATCCAACACACTGCAACTCTTTCCATCTTTTCCACAAATCATTCTTCGAGGAATATTCAGAATAATGGCAGCAATAACGTTCATATTCGTTACAATTAAAAAACTCAGATGGCAGAAAAAGTTGAGCAATCGGAGGATTAAAACAGCAAATGTATGGTGGAGGAGAACGAAGAAGGATAAGTAATGTTGTTTTTGAGCGCATGCAGACAACTCTCATGGATGAACAAAATGTTCTTCTTTTCGTGAATAACAAAGAGAAGGGGATTTCACAATAAAAAAAACATACGCCAAAGCACGACAGCTATCTGGAATCTGAAAGGATCCCACTGAACGAGGACCCCTTTATATACCTCTGAAGATTACGCCTGAAGTGGGCCGTTGAAAAAGAGAAGAGTCGTAATTCACCACATGTTGGTTGGCAAGCCACGCGAGATCTGCTTCATGAGATCCAACGAGCACAACAACGTTTCTGCAGCAGTCGTCAGACGCCTGATGGGATGGAAAGAGTGACCGTTGGAAGTGATGGAAGGCCCAACAACCTGCCCAATGTTTAGCTCTTTCCT
>JASGXE010013243.1:0-12671 GCA_030068105.1 Sinentomon sp. SZTP_YWyxl
CTTCTCTTCACCCTGTTTATGTGGGAACTCTCAAATGTGATGCAGTTGAGAAATGATATCACGCGTATTTCTGCCTCGTCTTCATTTGAAACACCAAAATGGACCGCTTTATACTCGTTGCGTATACCAAATTCCACGCTTGAAAGAGCTCGTACAGTGTGATAAAATCGGTTTTGACATGGCTGTTTTTGTGAACGAAAAATTGCGGCATGCCAGTCTGTTTGGGACATCTGGGACAACAATATGATGCCCCAGATGCCACATGCGTGTGTGTGCTAAATGAATAATATGATGGTTTCGAAAAATGGGTACACGATGGTTTTGGCGAACCGGGATGTACCTAATGGTTTTGATGGTTTTGACGAATGGTGGTTTTGATGAATGATGGTTTTGATGGTTTTGGCGAGCCGGGATGTGATGGTTTTGATGGTTTTGACGAATGGTGGTTTTGATGAATGATGTTTTTGATGGTTTTGACGAGCCGGGATGTGATGGTTTTGGTGGTTTTGACGAATGATGGTTTCGAAGAATGTTGGTTTTCATCGTTTTGATGAAGAAGAATGTGATAGTTTTGATAGTTTTGATGGATTTGGTGATTTGACGAATCAGGATGATATGGTTTTGATGGTTTTCCGGAATGGTTTTGACGAATGATAGTTTTGATGGTTTTGAAGAATAAGAATTTGATGCTTTTGATGGTTTTAACGAATCGAAACGCGATAGTTTTGATGCTTTGACGAATGATGGTTTTGATGTTTTTGACGAATGATGGTTTTGATGGTTTTGACGAATAAGAATGTGAGAGTTTTGATGGTTTTGACGAATAAAAATAATGGTTTTGATGGTTATGACAAATTATAATGCGATGGGTTTGATGGGTTTGACGAATAAGAACATGTTTGGTTTGATAGTTTTTGACCATAAGAAATACGATGGTTTTGTCGCAATGTTTTTGGAAGGATGGGAGGGAAGACAGGCAAAATTTTGTAAAAATTTGTCGGCACCGCTAATGTCCAACACACACTGTATGCGTAATCCCGGCAATGTAGGGAGCTAGCTACTTTGCGGCTTCCACTTGTATCAATAATCCGCAACACCAACTCGAATGCATAATGCATTAAATCGACTGGGGCCGGAGGGGGGCCGGAGATTGTCCCAACTAAAGTACAGGCACAAAACGCAGCTGCGTTCTAATGAAATGTTGCTTTACACGCTTGTTACTTTCAAGGGGCGGTTTCGCCTTATACGGATGTCTCATTTGGCCTGATTTCGCTTTGCATAAATTAAGGCAAAGAAACGCACCATCTGATAGTTGGTCTTCTTGTTTCCTCACACGAAACGACACAAATCAGGCAAGCAACGGGATGAGGCGACATTCTCTGGTCGAGGTGTCGAGGTCGAAATTTGACTTGGCCCAGAAGAACGGTTTCTGAAAGCAAGGTTCTTGTGGGTATATTAGGCAAATTGGTATTGTACATATACATGCGCAGAAATGTCCGTCCAGGCATTCGCATGCAAGCTTAAACCTCTGAAAACTAAAACTCCGCAATAGGATTATCGGGTTCGGGGGACTGGAATAGAACGTAGTGAGGCAGAAGTGGACAAAGGCAGAAATGGACTGAGGAAGAAGTGGCGGAGGCATAGAGTTTTGGAGGGGCATAGCGGTGGGTTGTTCCTGCTCTAACCCATCCCGGAGAAATGAAAATTCCTGCGCTCTAACCCATCCCGGAGAAATGAAAAAAAAAAATCCGGCTCAAAAGTGAAAAAATTCAATCTCAGTCCAATGCTGTCTCATCCGTTCTGTCCTATCTTGTCACCGGGCCGCGATTTTACAAACCCTGCCGCGACTTTAGATGGCCGAGAGCGTTTTGTGCAAGAATGCTCGATTGGGGCTCTTCACTCTCAAGAAAAAAATATTGCTTTTTTCCTACCTAAGGCTATCTTAACCTGACCTAACCCTGCCCCCTCTCGGAAAAATCAATGCTCGCTTGGGGCCCCGGCCTGCCATCTAAAGTCGCGGCAGGGTTTGTAAACTGGCCACCGGGCCCGATTGTCGACCTGGATAGCCACCCGCATCCTGACACATTTCTATAAAACGTGGCTTTGATTCTCATTAAATTTGTCCTTACTTAGCGCAAGAAGCGCGGAAGAATCCTAATAAATTTGCAAATCTGTCGATTGTCGCTTCATTTACACTGAATTATCACGTCGAACTGAATTATTTGTCGCTTCATTTACAAATGCGATCATTTATCCAAAAATACCAACAAAGGTTCGAGCCAACATTTATCCAAAGGTTGGAATGGAACCAACAGAGCCAGCCAACAGAGCCAGCAACAGAACCCAACAGAGCCAGCAACAGAGCGAGAAACACCTCCAGCCCCCTGGAAAACACGTATGTGCGGTAGGGAAATTAAATTTGTTTGTTTTGGACAAGACGCGTAGACTGTATTCATATAAATATACGAATAGATACCGTCTACGCGTCTTGGTTTTGGATGTTAATGTTTGCGGACAAAATCTCAAACCCAGGAGGCTAATTTCTAAATTCCAAACAAATCGCATGAATTTCGACCAATCGGATGCGAGCAAAATCGTAATGACGCAATTATAAAAATAGTTTCATGAATACACCTTTCCGAAGCGATTTCCGGCAGCAGCCTCTTTGGCCGAGTGGTTTAGACAGCATGCTGCCGCTGCGGAGGTACCCGTGGCAGTGGTTCGAATCCCACCTGCGGCAAAAATTTTATATTTTTGTTTTTCAAAATACCGAAATATTTTTTGACACCAGTGGCAGTTGTTGACACCAGGAAGAGGAAAGGTTGGGTCAGGTTGGGTCAGGTTAGGTTAGGTTAGGTTAGGTTAGATTTGCTTTAGATGTCGTAAACGCGGTTTTAATTTGGGTAAGCACCTGATTGGTCGAATTCTGGCGATTTGTTTGGAATTTGGAAATTCGCACCCAGGAGGCTGTCTGTAGACACAAGGTGAATTCTCGATAAAAGCGGCGGCAGGTTTAGGCCTATTCCTTTATCTTTGTCTCTTTTTTCTTCCTTTCGAGGATAGCCTTTCCTTCTGATGTGCGTCTGCGGCGTTCGGGATTGTGGAGCGCCTCTCTATCGTAGCAGGGGCTCTATGACCGGTCGCGTTGGGCCCACCTGGCAGTTGCACGTTGGGTTCACTTGTCGAGGTCGGCATGGGACAGAAAAGCGAATTCGCAAAGCGCGTTGAAATGCCAATCAACTTTTCTCGTTTTTGACCGCAGATCTGGTAAAACACGATTAACAGTGCATGACAAAAGCTGGCTCGGTATACTGGGCTGGCTGTAAATTGTAAGCAGGCGAATGGCGGTTCTCAACTGAAAAGCTTAAATCGCGTCGCGTCATCTGCTTGCGACTCGGAAGCAGCAATGCCAATAAAAATAACGTCTGGTACAAGTTTGGTTTTCGTTCGGATATGGAGTTGGAAAGAATTTGAGGCATGGTTTCCCAATATCTACGACGACATATCCATTATCCTACTCTCAAGGTGTGTAAAATAAGAAGTGAAAGAACTGCGCTCCATTTAACATGGAGTCAAATGGGAGCAGAAATGAGACCGAAATGTGTACTGCTGGATTGCGGCGTATCAAGGCGGAGTGCGCTACGAAAGGCATGCGAGTGAATGGCGGACCGCGGTGCGATGCCATCAGAAAGTTAAATTTCTCCTGAACAAAGCGACGGTTTTTGATGCGGCTTGCTATGGTGCAAAGCTGAAAAATGAGCGCTTCCACACATGTATAATGATCCCTCGAACCTTCGTCGGGTGAAACTCTAAACCATATGAGTAACAAAAGTGCTCAAATTTCGGTGTTCTAAAATTCCAGGTTCCTGCCAGGCATTTTCAAAGTTTGTGCGATTTTTTCCGTTACAACATGGTTACGATCAGTGGAAGAGTTGTAGAGGAAGCCTTCTAGTTTCCAAAAGTACCAAAATCGTTGAATTTGAACACCATTTGGCAATTTTATGGCCTGGGAATCGCGGCCTCTTCCCCCGCTCAAAAACGAAACGATGCATCGTTTCGTTTTTGAGAAAATCGCACAATCTTTGAAAATGCCTGGAAGGAACCTGGAATTTTAGAACACCGAAATTTGAGCACTTTTGTTACTCAAATGGTTTAGAGTTTCACCCGACGAAAGGTTGGGATCATTATACATGTGTGGAAGCGCTCATTTTTCAGCTCTGCACCATAGCAAGCCGCATCAAAAACCGTCGCTTTGTTCAGGAGAAATTTAACTTTCTGTGGGCATCGCATTCACTCGCATGTCTTTCGTAGCGCACTCCGCCTAGATACGTCGCAACACCGCAATGCACTTTTGGTGCCACGAAAATCCCGGAGTTCGCTCACTTGTTCTTTTACACACCTTGCTACTCTTTTGTGACAATGTGGTGCGTTTGGTGGAAAAATTGGGTTTTAAAAATTGCTTTATGCAAACGTAATTGCAAAACGTAAAACGTAAAAGCAAACGTAATTGATTTATGAGGTTAACGAAGTATGAAGAAGCATGAAAGTCAAACCTCCGAAGATTATCGGTCGAGTCTTTTAGTGGAGTTACACTGAGTCAGGGAAGGGCTGCAATTTAAGGCTATTTAAGACAAAGAGTATTGCTTTAAATGTGGCGTTTTCGCAAACTGATTTTGCAAGATAATTACACCTGTCTATATATAACTTATATTCACTTGTCTATAACATGATAGTTTTTTTCGTATTTCGACAAAAAATGACCAGAAGATACTAGCCTTTCTGATTGAAACCAAATTCGAGCACTCCCGCAATTAATGACACACCAGTTATTTTGACGGCGACTTCATCCTAAAAACTGGAGTGATGGAGTGGTGGTTTTTCGGCGAATGGTGAGGGGTCGCGAAACAAAGGAAACAAGTGGCGCCAATTGTTTTAGGAGGCTGGCAAGTCTTTTCCCGCCTGGCACAAACCCAGCTTGCAAATTGAGAGATCCCTTTGAAGTTTATGAACTGGAAAACCATTGACTTTGAAACGCTGTGGTGTGCTGTGTGTTTGTGAAAGGGAAGTTTATGATGCGCGTGAATTTACATCAGATCGGCTTACTCAGCGGCGTATACTCCAGTGGGATTTACGTCATACACTCTAAACATGAGGTCCAGTATGGAACACCTCATTTTTGGAACACATGAAATGTTCCAATCGCAAATATGTTCCAAAATTGTGGCAGGAAAATGGTGTTCCAAGAACACACTATACGTGTTCCAAACAATGTTTCGAAAAGAACACTCCCATCTAAGTCCATGTTAAAAAAAGGTGTTCCCAAGGTGTAACATACCGAAACCTCATGTTTAGAGTGTAGTGTTATAGAGATAGGATCAAAACGCCCTGTGGTGTGATGCTCAGCTCTCAGATCTTGCCACTTTGTTCAGCAATTGAGTTTGTTTAAAATTTTCAAAAGCGATCATGGCGGGGTCTGTGCAAAAAAACCTTTTATCCCGGTTCTTGGATTCCCGTTTCTTGGATGGACGTGGTAATGGTAATTACAGCATCAGAGTTTACGTTTTTTAACGCAATGAAATCTCAGGTTAGGTCAGGTCATGGCAGGTCAGGTCAGGTCAGGTAAGGTAGGTTAGATTGGATGAGGTCAGGTTGAGCTTGCATTTTGTTTTGAAGCCGCATTTTCGCTCGCTGAAATGACCAATACCACTTGATGACGGTCAGGTTAGAGTAATGCAGGTTCAAGTCAGGTTCCAGTCATTGATAGTTCAGAAGCTGAGCTTGGAGTATTTGACCCGAATCCACAGTGATTTCCTGTCTCGCTCCAGAAATTGAAACTTAATATGACTTACCTGATTGACATTACCCCAAACATTACGACAGCTTAGATTTACCCAAATTTCCATGCTGTAGAAATTAAATCTTTTACCCGTATTACCGAGGCCAAAATCTGACACCTCAAGAAAGCTTTGTTGCAATCTGGCGAGTTAATTTCCACCGCATACCATAGATATTGATATTTGAAAATATCCGAAGTTGATTGTCTCCGTTCTGGCCCAGAAGCATTTTGATTTGAATTCGATTGCCCGCCATTGATTTGAAGTGCATTGACCCCTTATTGAACAAGTGCATTTTAACCCTAATTTTCCTTTATATCTTGCTCAGGCGTGCACCTCATATTAGAATCATTAAACAGTGAAATGTCTACATAAAATATTGCGAGTATATCCACTATCGTATATCGAGTATCTAGAATAAAACGCATGGAAACATATGAACAGGATAAACGCGAAAACAAGTCATGACTGTTAATAATTGATAGGGAGCGTTCCGGATGGTCATATGAACCCGAAATTAAACAGCTGTGCTCTGACCGCACTCCAAATACGAAGTTCAGTTTGGAACACTATATTCATGGGCTTAGATAGGAAGTGTTCTTTTGAGAACATATATGGAACACTCAGTGTGTTCTTGGAACACACTGAGTGTTCCAAATTTGTGACATTCCTGTCACAAATTTGGAACACATGATCGATTTGAAACATCTTAAGTGTTCCAAATCGCTGGAAATGGAACACTCAGTGCGTTCCAATAACAGACCAAGTGTTCCATTGATGTTCTTAAAGGAACACTTTCTTTCTTAGCCCATGTTAAAATATAGTGCGTTCCAAACTGAACTTCGTGCTTAGAGTGCACCCGTTTTCGAGATAGAGCCCCCCGAAGAAATCTGTTGCCGTGGCAACCGAAGATTTTGGGGGTATAGATAAGATTTCTTGGATTGGGGGTCGGAGTTTTTTTTCATTCAGTCACCCGACCATTTATTTTTAGTTTGTTTCGGAACCCTCCAAAAATAGAGTTGTACGACGAGATCAATTTTATCCTCATCGACCCTTTAGCTTAAAATGACCCCTGTACTGACTACATGGTGGCCGAGAAGGCCGAACTCCTTTTTCTTCGTACAACTCCCATTTTTGTAGTGGAGTTGTTCAGAACAAACTGAAATAAATGGTCCAGTGAAAAGATGTCCTCGGACCCTCCATTTCCAAAACATGACCCCCAAAAATTCCGTTGCCATGGCAACAGAGTTCTTTGCGGGGGGCGATATCTTGCAAATGAACACTTTTGAAACGTTTTGTTAATTTTCTATGACATTCTGTTAAGTTGTATAAATGTTGCATTCGTTGTCTGTCGGTATATTCAATTTGATAAGGAGTTCGTTCCGAAGATAAAGAATTTCAATTTAATCTTGGAAACTGGAGCGTCGGACATTGTCACTGATTAATTTCGATTCGTATAACAATCGTAGGAATACTCCGATATCAATTTATACCTCACCTTAGCTAAACACACTGTAATCCCATACACAATATCCAGACATTCGATCGTATGCACCAAAGCCACTGAAGGACCCCACAGACGATCATTTTTACTTGTTAAGTAAAATCATCAGTCCGACTGATCAGTTAAGGCAAACGAGGTTCGAAAAATAGAGGGCTCAGACCAGTTTCTACGACCCGACTGCAACAGCAGATCGGCGACGAGCCCTCTATTTTTGTACCTCGTTGGTTTTAACTTTTCAGTCGGACTGATGGTTTTACTTAACAAGTAAAAATTATCGTCTGTGGAGGCCTCCCTAAGCTTGAAAAAAGTCGATTCCATGTTCAGGTGCACCTTTTTCAATGATGGAAAAGGAATACTGCTGTGCATAGAAATCAAATTTTCCAACGGAGTTCTAAACATAAACAGTTTTATGAGTAGAACTATATTGGAAAATTTGATTTCTATGCACAACGGTGTTCCTTTTCCATCGTTGAGAAAGGTGCATCTGAACATGGAATCGACTTTTTTCAAGCTTAGGGTAGGGTTATACGGGTAGTGGCTTTGGTGCATACGGCCGATTATCTTCACCCTGTAGATTCATTCTCGATACAAAAAGGTTTTACCTGACGGGCCATATATTAACTGCGGCTTCATCTCATTCGCAATGTGCAGAAATGGCATTACGTCCAGCGAAGAAGCATCTTCCGTCATCCGTTGAAAACGGCTCAACTTTTTCTGATTGAAAAGAGCTCTGAATTGAAAGGTTTGAAAGGAGGAATCACTCGCTAGGATACGAAAATCACCAACAGTGATTATAGGTTTCTTTCTGGATGGAAAGCGGGAAGAAAAGCATTAATTTCGTGAGGAGGAAAACTGGCCAGAATATGCGCTGCTGATCCTGTTGAAAAGAAATGGTGTAAGTACAGGGCGTTCCCTGATGCATACACTCACCGGAGGTCTACTTCGGAACCCTCTGTAACACAGAACTGATCCCCAGACATAAAACAAACATGTCATTCCTCTGCCTGCAGTGGCGGATCCAGCCTCTCAGCAAGGGAGGGCGTCAGGAGCTCAGAGTCCGGGGGGTCTGGGGGCAGAGCCCCTGGCAGGGTGTTTGGGGGACGGAGTCCCCCAAAAGCTGGAGCCCTTTGACAAATTTGGGCTCACCAAAAATGGCATCTTGAGTCAATAAAAAGTCACATTTTGCCTTATTTTTTGTTTGGAATTTTTTGAAAATTCGTCCATTTTTCAAGCCAAATTGAGCTGTTTTGAGAAATTGTTTATGAAAATTCTTCAATAATTCATATCACAGTCTGCATGTTAAAGAATCCTTAGTAAATCTGGAAATATATGCATGAAATGAGCAACATGGCTCTCGGATAAATTTTAATAAAAACGAAAAAACTTCATTTCTGCATTTTTTATTTAGTTGTTGGATGGCAAGAGGGGAGGCGTTCGCCCCCGCCCCTGTATCCGCCCTTGTCTGCCTGTAAGAAACAGACGAGAGAGAATATGATTTGTCGATCCAATTAGATAGATCATTTGAAAAGAACGTTTATCATGAAAAGTTTGATATTCGCATGATAACGATCTGAATATGTCCATTTTGTCTATCCGAATTGCGTTTTAGAATTTTTTGAGACCAAAATGCATGCAAGCATGACTTCTTCCCTTCATTGTGTATTTCCTTGCACACCCTGTGACTCGAAGTTCGTCGATTATGCAGAACGCTAAACGACTGATCTGGCAGAGGATAATAAACCGTAAACTTTTTGGTTTCCAATTTAAACGCACCTTTGCAACACCCTTTATAACATGGGCTCAGATGGAAGTGCGTTCCTTTCGGAACATTACTGGAACACCATTTTCTTGTCACAAATTGAAGGAAATGCACTTTATTTTGGGTCCTGTCCCCTATCAAATATTGTTGTTTAAAAGCAAACGTTTACACGAAGCAATGTTTGTGCTTTTAACATTCAAAAACGCAAAAAGAAGAAATAAAATGTAAACTTATTCAGAAAAATCTCGACCTTATTCCCCGTTGCAACTCGTGGTATCCCGGTTCTTGGAATCCCGTTTCTTGGATGGACATGGCAATGGTAATTACAGCATCAGAGTTTGCGTTTTTTAACGCAGCTCAGTTTGGGTCAGGTCAGGTCAAGTCAGGTTAGGTTAGGCTAGGTTGGGCTAGTTTAGGTTGGATTAGGTCAGGTTGAGCTGGCATTTTGTTTTGAAGCCGCATTTTCGCTCGCTGAAATGACCAATACCACTTCATCCAAGAAACGGGCTAGCGCCGTTGCAACTCATCCTCAGGTTTAACTCAAAAGAACCAATTCAACAGACGGATGCATCTTTCAATGCAACAAATGGAAATGGAATAAGCGTTGTGCATAGAAATGAAATTTTCACAACACAATCTTTCCATTGAATTGGCCGATGAGTTGGCCCTGAGTGTGAGTTGCAACGGGGAAAACTGCCGTCTTCTGCCGCATCATTCTGCTCCATCCCTTTCATATTTTCTCAGTCCTTTAAATGACAGTTCTCAATTTGTTTGGTTTTCCGAAGGGTTCGTTCCAATCGCCTTTAAAAACCAATTCGGATTTGTTACTTTCCCCTGCAGGAAACTCTGACACAGTCAGCGGCGTATAAGGTACCCACACTAAACATCATTTCCCACGGGTACAACCATCTCAAGAAACTCTTCCTGAATTGGCCGTTTATTTGGGTTTGGGAATCCTGGCATATCCCTGGTACGCATCCTATAGTTCGTGCAGTCCGTGTGAATTAGGCCATTTTCGTGAGAAATTTCGCAAGGGAAATTTGGAATGGTGCTATTTTGTAGAAGGGAAACTTCCGAAGTTATGCGTGATGGAGAGATGAGGCCTATGAGTGCAGAGCGAATGCAGTCATCAAAAGCGGTAACGATAGCCCTAATTATCACGGAAACACTTCATTTCTGAACCGGTAAACATGAAAAAAATTTAGCGACCGCCATATTTGACTGCAACTTTCAACCTAACTCAGACACCGTTTAGAATCAATACATGCGCCGCAATAAATACACTATAACACTCGTGTAAGGCGTGAAACTACATCAAGACCTACTGAAATGGGATGGCTCCTGTATCAGCCTTTAAAATTTCTCAGTGCAGTCAGTCAGACATGAGTCTCCTCTTCTCACTGTGACTGAATTGTTTTTATGCTTCGATTGTGTATTGCCGTTTCTCTTTTATCGTTTTTAATTACTTGACGAGGTAACCATATTGGTGTACCGATATCTCTGTTCGTGTGTTCTGTCTGTCACCAGCGCATTTGTGACAGTATTTGTGTCTAATAATAAAAAATAAATAAATGACGGGACCGCGAATAAATGTGGACTGTTGCACTGACATACTCTGATATTTATTTGGATGACGCCGGTTTCGAAAGCTGTTATTGAGCGTTTGTAAACAAATTCCTTAAATAAGTGCATCTCTCAGAAAACGACGCTATCTTTATTTCCCTCTACGGATTTAGATAACTTCCTTGTGAATTAAGGCTATAAACTAGGTTACGTAGGCAGAGATCTCTCAACCCAGAAGCGCAAAACTCTGCAAAGCATGGGTCATTTACGTATGCCGAACCACGCTGTTTGGAATCAGCCGAACTGGGCACGGTGTCACGTTTGTCATGACGCCCTCTTTCTTTCGTTATAATTTTAAAATACTCCAGAGAAAACTGTGTTATCTTTCCCGTTAACTGTTTCTCAGCTCGCTATTGAAGTGTCCGTATCGCCACATGTGAGGTCAAACGTCCGGCGGTCAGATGTCGTAGCACAAAGCGTCCACTGATCTTCACGTCCACATCGTTCGAGTCCGGATGCTTCCCCGGCGAAACGTCCAGCGACCGGTTATCCACCGCGGCCTAATATCCGCCGTGAGCGTCAATGCGCCATATGGCAAAACGCCCGCCGACCATAGCTGTCCACAGCGCCGAGATGTTCGTCGCGGTCAAACGTCTGGCAAGATGTCCGGCGGAGCCAAACTTTCGGCGACCAAATGTCTGCCACGATCAAATGGTACTAAGCATTGCACAATTTCGTATTTCATCAACAAATTTCTTATTTTCGTGGCCATTCTTTCGAATTTCATGATCAAATTTCGTGTTCAAGGAAAAACTTTCGTGTTCGTGAACAAAATTTCATTTTTTCGTCATGGAAAATTTCGATTTTTGCGAACAAAATTTCAAATTCATTAAAAATTTCGCATTTCATGGGCAAATGTCCGTTTTTCACGAAAACACTGACATATTTCATGAAATGATGATCAAATGATTCATCTTTGATGATCAAAATTACGAAAAAGATAGTTTTTCATGAACTAAAGTTCTTTTATCATTTTGTGAACATTTCGTGTTTCGTGAACATTTCGTGTTTCGTGAACAAAATTTTGTGTTTCGTGAACAAAATGTCGCATCTCCTGAAAAAATTCGCCATTCGTGGAAGAAAATTTAGTATTTCGTCAATGAAATTTCTTGCTTCGTGAATAACATTTTGTATTTCGTGAACAAAATTTCGCATTTAGTGAGAAAGTTTTCGAATCTCGTGAACAAAATTTCGTTATTCCTGGAAAAAATTTCGTTATTCCTGGAAAAAATTTCGTATTTCGTAAAAAATTTCGTATTTCTTAATTAAAAAAAATTTCGTGGTTCATGATCAAAATTTCGCATTTCATAAAATATCGTACTTCATGATTTTCGCTTTTTACTAAATGAATCGCTTTTTACTAAATGAATCGCTTTTTACTAAATGAATCGCTTTTTACTAAATGAATCGCTTTTTACTAAATGAATCGCTTTTTACTAAATGAATCGCTTTTTACTAAATGAATCGCTTTTTACTAAATGAATCGCTTTTTACTAAATGAATGGTTTTTTACTAAATGAATCGCTTTTTACTAAATGAATCGCTTTTTACTAAATGAATCGCTTTTTACTAAATGAATCGCTTTTTACTAAATGAACGCTTTTTACTAATGAATCCTTTTTACTAAATGAATCGCTTTTTACTAAATGAATCGCTTTTTACTAAATGAATCGCTTTTACTAAATGAATCGCTTTTTACAAATGAATCGCTTTTTCTAAAGAATCGCTTTTTACTAAATGAATCGCTTTTTACTAAATGAACGCTTTTTACTAAATGAATCGCTTTTTACTAAATGAATCGCTTTTTACTAAATGAATCGCTTTTTACTAAATGAATCGCTTTTTACTAATGAATCGCTTTTTACTAAATGAATCGCTTTTTACTAAATGAATCGCTTTTTACTAAATAATCGCTTTTTACTAAATGAATCGCTTTTTACTAAATGAATCG
>JASGXE010013260.1:0-11797 GCA_030068105.1 Sinentomon sp. SZTP_YWyxl
AAAAAAAGTTGTTTGGAGATGATTTCTGCATCTCCTAATTATGATAATATGCGTGACTGCTCCCCTTATCTCTTGAGCCGTTTATTGTAGGTAATTCACGAGATCCTGTAAGTACTGGAGCGAGTTTAATGTTTTCAAATGCAGGGAACATTGGTTTTCTCATCACACCCACACTGTTGAACCGGGGTTTGACAGACTGGGGCATTCAAATGCAAGAATTGGCTTGGGCCGATTGAAGGAAGACAAAAGCACGTTTCTGGACACAAAGGGTGAATTAAGTAGGAAAAAGACTCACGGCAACTCTAAAAAGGTGGAAAATTCACTGTCAGTTTTTAATGGCTGGAAACACAAGGTAGCTGGATGGGTCATGTGTCCGTTGCAAAGTTTATGAAAGAGCAGTAAATGAGTTTTGTCTGGATAGCAATCAGAATCACTTTGCGGTTATGGGTCAACTGGTTCTGGAACACGAAACTGAAATCCGAACCAGAAAAATCCTCATAACAGGAAACTCATTGTCCATACTATGCCTGTATAGCATTGTTTTCCTTGTTTATCAATAAATAATGCATAGGTGTGTTATCATGCATTCAGTGTTGACAAGGTCCAAATTAAAAAGATGTCTGGTAGGTACCTGAAGGATGTATCAACATTTGCTAGAACACATTGGCAGAAGGACACACCACACAGGCGAAATCAGTGGCAACATTCCCATTTTCGCCGCCATTCCGCTTTGGATATGCATTCCTGGAGTGATTATTTTGGAACCGCTACAAGTACATACCAAAACAAAGTGCTTGATACCAGATTAAAACTTAATTCATGCTTAAAAATAAAGTTTGCCGGACACAGGTGTACGAGGTGCGTTTGAAAAAAATCCGGAATTGTTCTCCCACAGATGCACTGCTGTCATATTGCTATAACTATGTCTATCACACACTTCCATCATTTAGGTTTCTGCATATTAAATTGCATGAATTTCCGGCTAGCTGTTTCTTTTCTGCTAGCATTTGAATTCGGTCTTATTTCGACACTGGCCATGGGAATTTTTCGGAGGAGTAGCAAACGACCAATCTTTGTTCTATGTTCAAAAAATTGCTACTTAATGGCCAGTGTCAAAATGAGACCGAATTCAAATGCAGGTGGTAAAGAAACAGCAAGCTGGAAATTAATGCAATTTCAAATGCAAAGATGCAAAGGATGGGACTGCATAGTGCACCAAGTTCATAGCAATATGTTGCATGGTACGCAAGTGGGAGATCAATTCCGGATTTTTTTCAAACAGACCTCGTATCTGTCTGCTTTAGTTTTGAGATGTCAGCCAAACCCATCGAAAAAGCAATGAAGACTTTTCCAGAAAGTCATTTTCCCCACATGATTGAGTGCAACACATGATCTGACAACATTTTGAGAATGCTTCCGAATCAAAAACCTTATTTCCTCCCGGTCTCTCAAGACCGGGAGGAAATAAGGTTTTTTGATGCGCAAAACATAAAAAAAATCAGATGGTAAATTTTCGAGAAATAACAAAGTACCTAGGTACAATCTCACAGTCAAGAAAGCATATAAATTTTCGAGACATAACAAACGAACAAAATCAAAAATTTTGCAAAGTCAAAGAAACTAGATTTCATTCAACCCATGCATTGGCTCTGTTTCTTTCCATTCTCGCGAGAGTCCGGAAGTCTCAATAAGAGAGACGTTTGCCATGCTAGTTAAATTGTTGCCTCTTCATTTTTATCTCTTGAAACTGATGTTGGTTGACAGAAACGACACATGCATTCTCTTCTCCTGTTCTTTTTGTGCCTGCACGGCTTCTCTGCTCTGCCTGTGGCCATCCTCACCTTTTGGCCTTACATTGTGTGCTTTGCCGCGCAAATTGTGTATGGGATGCAGGCAGGGGGTTTGGTGTTTCAGTGGACGACGTGTTTTTGTTCCATTTATTGTTGCCGAGCGCTCCTTCCTGGCTTTCTGGGCATGGAATCGGGAAAAGTGAATTTTTGTTTTTGAGATGCCATGCTCTTTTTAGGAATGCGCTATTTCGTAACAAGTGGCCGTGCTATGAGATGGATTGCGGGCCCAGTCTTTACCAGTATCTTCTTTCGTCGTCATTTTCGCTGTTTTTTTTTTGCACTTGTCACAAACAGGATAAGATACTGTTTTGTTTTGTTTCTTTATCATGGCCATGGCTGTTTGGCTATTGTTTGTTTGGTACCCACTTATGTAACTGCATGATGACCGCTCCTACCCCTTTTAATTTCAGATATGAAATTGATGCATGGTGATGAGCTTCGCCTGCGTCATCTTGGTGATGGAAAGCCATGGTCAGGTGTTGGACATGTGATCAAAATACCAGATAACTTTGGAGAGGAAGTTGGCATTGAGCTACAATCGAATGTTTCTGCTCCGACCGAATACAAATCCAATTTTATAATTGATTTTGTCTGGAAATCGACCAGCTTTGATAGGTGAGTTGGATAGAGACAGAGGTATTGTGAGGTACTGGAGTGAGCCAGTTAAAATGTGACACAATGGTGAGATCTGATCTTGTGGAGGAGACAGGTAATTTTTATCTTTTACCTGAGACCGCTAGCCACCACAGAAGGTCACCTAAGGGGGTCTGAGCCCTTTACTACCTCAGCAGATAAGACTGACCTCTTATTCAGGACAAATGTGGCAGAGCTCATTTCAATACCCAAACCCAGAAAAGAAGAAGCTTTTTTATAGATCAGTGTTTTGCATGCGGTACCTTGAGTGAGACACAAAGAATTCAATTTGTGTCGCATTATCCAATGAGATTTGGAGGATTATCGAAACTTGGTCATGCCTTGTCATGCAGAGGGATGTTTTGGGGCCACGCGCGTTCCCTGTGCTCATCCATTCCTATTTCCGTCTTCATTGCGATGAGCATCTTATTGTTATAGATCATTGTCATTGTGCAGTGAGTCAAAATTATCACAACCTCTCAGGATACAAAATACATTTCATTGTGCTGTCCAATTTTCTTCAGTTGCATTCAAGTCATTTGTGTGATGACGTCAGGAAAACCCGGACTCTGTGGGCTGCCTAAAGCATGAACAAAAGCAAGAAACATTGGGCAGGGTCCACACCTGTCCTGGAATTTGAATTGTCTGTCCTGCAGGGTTCTGGATTTTTTGTGGAAATGACTGCCATTCTGATCCACTGAAGACAAACACCACTAACCAAGCCAAGCCTCTATCATAATGCATGGAGAGTGGCGTGGCACGCCTTGAAATGGTTCAGATTACAGTGGTTGTGTGTTGTGTAACCCCGAAAACATTTCGGAAGAAAATTTGAATTTCAATGTTTTGAGATGCTATTTGGAGAACCCAAATTGTCATAAGCTCAAAGTTTTTGGGACTCTATCCCCCAAGAAGATATGCCCCCTGAACTCCCGTTGGGGGCTCCCACCCCACACCAGAATCACCTTGGGGCTGCCAACCCCAGACCCTCCACTTTTCACTGAACCCAAACTTGCTGCTTGCATCGGTTTTGCTTTTTTCCCCCACCCATGGAGTCCTGATTTAGATAATCTTGACATTTTTCTCTGTTGATAAGTTGCTTATGTAAGAGCATTGCATCCTTTGTCTTTTCTATTCTTTTTCCTTCTAATTAACCACAATAGAATGCAATCTGCTCTGAGAAAGTTTGCCCTTGATGATTGCTCTGTTTCGGCTTATATTTACCACCGTCTGCTTGGTCATGATGTTGAAGAGGCATTGTTCCGTTGTCAACTTCCAAAGCACTTCACTGCACCTAACTTGCCGGACCTGAACAGATCACAGGTTTGTATTACGAGTTGGCCTACATGCATAACTATCATTTTACACTTTGGTACCTACCTCTGTGTTGCTTTTCATTCCATTCCATTCCTGTCCATTGTGAAAAAGGAGAAACTTGCACAAACACCGAATTTGCCCAGTGGAGGCAATCAATGCAGTCAACAATAGGTACCTTACCTATTTTATTTATGATGAAATATCCATCCGTAGGTCGGCCCAGTGAGTGTTTCGGTCTGTCATTTTCTGAAGTCAATGAAATGGTTAGAATAGTGATTGCAAATGACTGGGATTTTTAAGATGAGGAACAAAAATGCCCCTTAAAAGTCTTTATTGCTGACTGCCCATTCCACTTATTTCGCAATGCGCTGGCAGATTTCGGATGGCCTTTGGCATGGTTAACAGCACAATTGTTTATTCTCGCCACTTCCAGCTATTCCTGGGCGGTGAGTCAGATCAATGGGTTAAAAAGGAGGGGCTCCTCTTTAGCAACAAGCTGGCCGGCCTCGGTTCGGTTTATATCGGGGATTCAGGTACCAGTTTTAAATCTAAGTCTGGTTTGATTTTTCCAGGTGTGCCAGTTTTAAACCTGCCTATTTGGCAGTTTTAAATTATCCCCTTTGGAGCAGTTTTATTCCCTGTCCCGCTCGGGCTTCACCCGGGCATCGACAGCCACCATATATCCCAGCCTCGCGGGAGCCTCTCCCATGCTCAAATGATTGTCAAATTTTGGATCATGTGCATAAAATCAGAGGAACACATTTTTTGTCGGGTTAGACCCTTTGCACATAACATAGTTTGAGGCTGAAATCTGAACATTAGCCCAATCGAACATTTTTTTTTATCATCAAACATTTTTCCTTTTCTGTTTGATTTTTTTTTTTCACCTTTCTGCATCGATCTTTCCTTTTAGGTTTATGCCGTTAAGCATGCCTTGCAGAGGCCTCTCTCTCTGATCCAAGGCCCACCTGGTACAGGTAAAACAGTGACATCTGCTTCAATTGTCTATCATCTGGTTAAACAGCATGGTGGTCCTGTTCTTGTTTGTGCTCCTTCCAATACGGCTGTTGATCAGTTGACAGACAAGATCCATCAGACAGGATTGAAAGTTGTCCGTCTTTGTGCTAAATCAAGAGAAGCCATCGAATCAAATGTCTCCTTCCTGGCACTTCACAATCAAATCAGGAACATGGAAACGTAAGTGCCTCTCCTGCCATCTTTTGCATAATTATGCATCCATGCCTTTACGCATGTATTAGCCCAGAGCCTAGTCCGCCACCTCATCTTATTATTGCTTACTGATAGTGACAGCAAAGTGTTCAGTTGACCCTAACCCAGTTGAGTCCCCACTGCCAAATAAAACCACCGGAATTGAATGGTGAAATTTGACAAATTGACAAACGTACCCACAAAAATTGGACAATATTGACCAGTGGGTGATGGAACAAGAATTTTAAGATCTCAGAAAAAAACAACAAACAAACAATTATTGGCGTTGTGTCAATAAAAAAATCCCCAAACGAGGCTTTTTGTTTTAAACTGTCTTTCCAATCAAAGATCTTTCATTTCCATAGATCAGTTGTAATTGCAACTAACTGACACTATTTCGGTGCGTGTACATAGGTACCTACTTCACTTCACTTCATTGTGAAGGATGGGACATGCATTTGATTTCATTTTGGGTGGATCCGCTTTTTCTTTCATTGACTTCACCCTCTGCTCCCTCCCTCCCTATCTCCGTTGCAGGAATGCTGAACTGAAGAAGCTTCAACAGTTGAAGGATGAAACGGGTGAGCTGTCTGCTGGTGATGAGAAGAGATATCGTCTTCTGAAGAAATCAGTTGAAAGGGAGCTACTTGAAGCAGCTGATGTGATCTGTTGTACTTGTGTTGGTGCTGGTGATCCACGTCTGATTAGAATCAAATTTCAAAGCATTCTTATTGATGAGAGCATGCAATCAACTGAGCCAGAGTGTATGGTTCCAGTTGTTCTTGGTGCTAAACAGGTTGGCTTTCCGTCTCTCTGTCTCTGATTTTGTCTTTGTTTTGTCCTTTTTGGCTTTGTTTTGATAGCACTAAGCAGTGACATTTTTTTAGTTGTTGTGCCTTCCACTTCTTCCTTTCTTCCTTTGTTGTGCCTTTCAGAACACTATGAAAATGTCAGAACCTGCCTTCTGAATGCATTGATTTGCTTTTTGAAGTGAATCAATGGCTTTTTATTTACCTGCCTTTCAGGAGAGTGCGATTTGGGACAAAGGGAAACATGGCTCTTTTTCGACCAGACCAAAGCAAGACTCTCTGTCTAGGGGGCTGCAAGAAACAAGTTTTGCTTCTGACTAAGTTATGCCTTATCAGCTCGCGAGGATGGTATAACATCGATTCTTTACAAATTTTAACCTGTAAATGGGGATACCCTTATGAAGAAATTTTTTGTTTCCTATCCAATTTTGCTGAAAGTGTGGAGGAGTGTGAAACACATTTAGGGTATGTTCAGTTCAGAGCAAAATTTCAGCCTTGCATCTCTTAGTTTTCTGGCAGCAGTAAAATTAGTAGTGGTAATAAGCAAAACGTTTATGAAGTGAGAACTCCTGTTTCTCGATGTCAAATCTACTCAAAATTTCACGAAACTCTGACTAATGAAGGCAAGAATTTCAATTTGGGCTCCCATTCCGTTTAGTCATAATCTGCAGTTTAAATCAATGCGTGGTAAATTTTCTCTTTTGGTGAGCCATTGCCATTATTCATAAAACCAATTAGAAACCAAAATTCTGGCTTCATCAGTGGGATTTTCGAACTTTTTTGCATGCATGAGTGTACCAAATTTTCAGCATGCACCTTTCCAGCATTCAGTTTCCGAGATCTCAAAACTTTATTACAATCATTGATGAGACTCTGAGAAAACTTGACAGACAATAAAATGCTTAAACACACTTTTGGAGAAGATTTAACACAACACGGAGAAGATGTCAATCAAAAGTGTGTTTTATCATTTTATTTTCCGAGATCTCACTTCTAAAAGCTTGCCAATTGCAAGAAAATGCAAAAGTGAGAAAAACATTAATTGAAGTTTTGCATAAAATAAAGACAGATTTGCATTTCGTAATGTTTTTTCGGTGGTTGTAGCTTAATCATGGCAGACAGGATATAGTTGAAAATAGGCATGCCTATCCAAATGAAATGTGGATATCAAATGGTAATGCCATAAAAATAATGTTTTGCCAAGTTTGGCATGCAAAAAGTTAATTACAGCTATTAGTGTTATCAAAGGCCTGGGAAAATGTAACGCTGGTCAAGAACGAATTGAGGTGCAGAAAATGTTTTGAAAATACCGAAAGAAGAGATTTCAACCTTCAAGATGGACACAAAAACAAAAACTTTTTTTTAAGAAGAAAAAAAAAACAACTTTCCGAAAGGTGCCTCCTTTAACAATTTGTTTCTTGTGCTTCAGAAGTTCTGTTCGAAATTATTTTGAAATTTTAGTTGACTGGAAGGGACCTACGAATATTTAACAAGTAAATTTGCCTGTTCCGATTACTTGTCTATTCCAACCAATCTTCCTGCAATAAATCCATTCATTGTTGGTGCCATGGAATAAAATACAATTTTTGATTGAGGATATCAGGAGAGGCAGAGGAAAATTCCAAAATGAAAATTCCTGCCCATGAAAATGCTGCCCCAATATTATCTCTGCCCAACTTTCAAGCCAAGCTATGGTTAAGAAATTATTTCTGTTTTTTTCTTCCCCTGGTTGTACAGATCCCAAATAGCCATTTCATCTTCTCCAGTTCGCTTGGCCTGCTCCGATTTCAATAAATTTGTTCTGATGTATATGCACCTACTTTAATTTGGCATTTCGGAAGTTGTTTTTGCTTTTCACTAGACAGCTTGGCTTGTTATCATTGTTCCTTTTTTACTTTTTTTTTTTTTCAATTTGGTGATTTCTCTCTTTTTCTGCCATCCATCAGCTAAAACATGGAAAAATAATATAATTCCACTTTTTCCTTTCACAATGCCAGTCATAATAATTATCATCTTAATTGCAGTTGATTTTGGTTGGTGACCATTGCCAATTGGGTCCAGTTGTCATGTGCAAGAAAGCTGCTCGTGCTGGCCTGTCTCAGTCTCTGTTCGAACGTCTTGTTGTTCTTGGAATAAGGCCATTCCGTTTGGAAGTGCAATACAGGATGCATCCGGAGTTGAGCTGCTTTCCGTCCAACTTCTTCTATGAGGGATCATTGCAGAATGGCATTGTTGCTGGTTAGTCAATACTCCGACCTCCATCCATCTTTCTTTTGTTGTAATACCTTCCATTGGCAACATTATTTTTAAAGTTGACCAGGAAGCAATGAAGATAGACCAGGTCCTACCAGTAGCATCCGTTCCTCCATCATCTAAGTCCAAGTTGTGACAGTTGTCCAGTAACAACTCAGAGTTAAACAACATTTCATCCGTCATTGTTCAGTTCACCTCAAGGAGGTGAAATTGATTGATGGACTCGGCCGTGAGATAATCAGAATCGATTTCCATCATGTTTCTAAATATTTCCATCGTTGGTGCACATCCAAAAATGGTAATTCACACCCCATTTTCCAAGGATAGTAGCATTCCAAGATGAAAGAGCAAACTTTCCAGACATTTTGTGAAGTCAGTCAGCTGCAGAGCACTTTTACGAATAGTTTCTGGATCAAAAATGGTTCATAATTGGAGCTGTGGGATCATATTTTTACATTTTTGCTGCAAATGCTTCCTTTTTCAGGATATTCGAGTGGCGATGGATTCTTCAAAAAATTTGGCAAAATTCGTGACTGAAAGACTCTCTGGGGCTGGCATAAAATCCAAATTCTGATCCAGGGGTCAAATTATGCGAGTTTTTTATGTAAAAAGTGTGAGAAATTAGAAGCCTGTATCTCTGCAAATGGCTGAGAAAATGCAATCGAAAGTTTTTCCACTTGCAAAGTGAAAAGTAGAAAAACACATTGTAATGTGAAAATAGGCCCCACATTACAGCAAATACTACAGCAATTACTACAAAATTACTGCAATTACTACAGCAATTTAGGAATGTGCGGCACCACTAGCACTCGGAACCACCGGCACCAAGGGGTGCCGAGTGCCCGTGCCGATTACTCAGCGTTTGCTGAGTTTTTGGTGCCGCGGCACCATGTTCGGCACTCGGCACCACCCACAGTCAGAACTAAACAGATTGCATATCAACGCCTGAGCCTCAGCTGATGAAGACATGGAAGACATTTCAATGCAAAAACCAGGAGAGCGCACATCAAGGAACCAACCACAGCTCAGCGGCAGACATTGGAGAGAGCAAACGCCAGCATCGTTCACCCATGCGCTGACATTGCAGTCATGTTCAGAATGCGGGCAACCCGGCTGTCCGAGAAAAGATCACCACCTGCGTAAACGCATTGCAGAGAAGCGCATACCATGAATACAGAATACCTTGTTCGAAATGCCATGCTTTTGCGTTCATTTACTTACCACTGACATTTGAAATCCCATCGTTGAGTGTCAAACGCCACAGGACTATTTAAGTACCAGTCCTAGTAAACAATTGGTGGGGTGATAATAAGTGCAAACACAAGAGAACCAAAAAAAGAATGACCAATCGTTTCAGAAAATACCAACTGCAACTCACTTTTACTCACTAACATGTGGCGCCATCTACAGGATATATTCTAAGCTCAAATCAAAAGTGGTGAAAAAACATGAATGTGCTCCATTTGTTGCTGAGTGTTGCCATCTGAATTCAGAAAGTGCCGAATTTTGGTGCCGAATGAAAGGCACTTTCCCAGTGCCGACGTGGTGCCGGTGCCGACCAAAATTCTTGGTGCCGCACATCCCTACAACAATTACTACAAAATGCAACATTGTGAAGAAACGAAGAAAAATACGACAAAAACAGTTTTGATTTTCTGGAAGCAGACGTTAAACGTAGAAGTATATGAAGCACAAAATGATGATATTTTGTCCAAAATCATCATTTTCATGGTTTATGGACACTCAAAAGTGTTACAGACAGAGGTCAAATTTTGACCACGCGCAAAAGAGTGTCAAAAATTGAACTAGATTCCGATTTTTGATATTTATTACCAGTCTTAATTTATATTGGCTTTATAGAAGAGATGCAGACTTTTTGTATTCCAATAATCTGAGTCCGTCACTCAAATTTTGAACATTTTTTACCCCACTTTGCCAAATTTGAGCCTGGAATATATTCCTGTTCTCTCTGGGCACCAGCTCAAAGTTTCCACATCGCAGTGATGATGAAATTTTGCTAGAATTATCTTTCAATGGTACCAACTGCTTTTGAAATTCCAAGCAAATTGGATACAAAAACACCGAAGTTGACCGGAAAGGGTGTCCCTCTAAAGAGATGTCAATTATGTTAGAATTTTTGGTTGGCCCCCTCCTTATGTTGCACGGTCTAGTATTGTCATCTCACAATTATTGTTTTTTTTTTCTTAATTCTCAACAGAGGAACGTAAGCTGGTTGGCGTTGAATTTCCGTGGCCAATTGCTGAGAAGCCAATGTTCTTTTATGTGACTCAAGGTCAAGAGGAGATAGCAGGATCAGGAACGTCTTTCTTGAATAGAAGTGAAGCAGCAAATGTTGAAAAGCTGACCACTCGATTCCTTCGTTCAGGAGTGAAACCACAACAGATTGGTATCATAACACCATACGAAGGACAGAGAGCTTTCCTGGTCAGTTTATCTCATTTTAAACAGAAAATGATGGAGTGTTGGTGATTGATTGATTGAGAGTCAACTTGATTGATTGGTTGCACTTTCTCCAGCCC
Organism: Sinentomon sp. SZTP_YWyxl; assembly: GCA_030068105.1. Taxonomy (NCBI): domain Eukaryota; kingdom Metazoa; phylum Arthropoda; class Protura; order Sinentomata; family Sinentomidae; genus Sinentomon; species Sinentomon sp. SZTP_YWyxl. The sequence goes on from JASGXE010013260.1 coordinate 10,609, forward strand.
TCGTGTGGGAGGAGGTGAAACATTTGAGATAAGAACGCTCCCCCCATTTTTTAACAAAAAAAAAAAATTACAACAAAAATTTTTCAGGAAGCATTGGTTTCTCGAAATGACCTGCATTTGCCAGAAGAATGATGAAAAGTGTTCAGGTTGGAAGTTGGAACTGTAAAATTGAGCATGTCATAATCTGTCCGAGGAGGAACTTAATTTCCCATTCTCAGTCATGATTAGATTCATAGCTCAGAGATTCACAGCTCAGCTGATGCAAGGTTGCATGGGGTTTTTACTCTGAACGCTTGTTGGAAAAATCGTGATTTCCAGCTCAGGCCCTATCTATTGCATGGATGGGGTGCAGTTCTTGGCAGAAAACCAAGAAAAGATTTCAATTTCCCAATGGCTTTTCCTCTGGACTAAAAAGTTCCTTGGACCGATCCGATTATTTCAGCACATGCACCAAGAACAGGAAACAGGAAACATAATAAATTACTTGAAAACGACAAACAGCCAAAATCGTTCGTTCGTTAAAAATGCACAGAAAAGGTGACGTTTCGCACCTGCTTTGTGGGTCTTCAACAGGTAAACACCGAGGATTGATTGACTTGGTTCATTCCAGTCATTCCTCGATGTTTGCTATAGGAAGGAACCCCACAAAGCGGGAGAAAAACGTTGCATTTCTAGTCATTTCAATGGAACAAATGAATTTGGCCATTAGTCGTTTTACAAGTATCTTATCTTGTTTGCTGTTACTGGGACCCTAGGCTCTGCATGCCATGCCATCATGGGTTTGTTTGTTTGCTACATTCCGCCACGGTCTGTTACTTTTATTTTTCATTTTCATTACACGTATCCTATCTCAGGTCCAGTACATGCAGTATCAGGGTAGTCTTCATTCAAAGCTCTATCAGGAGATGGAGATAGCAAGTGTGGATGCTTTTCAAGGCAGAGAGAAAGATATTATCATCATGTCCTGTGTCCGATCAAATGATCATCAAGGAATTGGTTTTCTAAACGACCCAAGACGTCTCAATGTTGCCCTGACAAGAGCCAAGTATGGTATAATTATTGTTGGAAATCCAAGGGTGCTGTCAAAGTTCGTTTTTTTTTTTTTTTTTTTTTGTTTTGATAAATAAATTTGGAGTTGTTGCCAATGAGGACGTCAGTCTTATTTTTGAGATGTCTCTTTCTTTCCATG
>JASGXE010013278.1:0-33979 GCA_030068105.1 Sinentomon sp. SZTP_YWyxl
TTGGTTTTGCAGGTGTAGTCCAGTGTTACGCACTTCCACCTGTCGGCTCTGCTGCGAAATTTTGTGTTCCCGCAGGCAATTACGCAGCTGTAATTAGTTCCTCACTTCCAACTGTCAGTTCCGGCCTGTAATCTAAGAGTTCCCCAGTTCCAACTGTTGATTCCACTGCTTTCCGCATGTTCCGCACCTGTTTGCAAATGTTCCACACTTCCAAATGTCATATCAGCATCTGTAATATCAAGTTCCGCACTTGCAACGGCTGGTTCCGCACCTGTAATCTTGAGTTCCGCACTTCCCCAGATGTTATGCACTTCCAACTGTCGGTTCCTCATCTGTAATCTTGATTTCCGCCCTTGCAGCTAAGGGTTCCCCACCCGTTTCCAGATGTTCCGCACTTGGTTCCGCACCTGTAATCATGATTTCCCCACTTGTGGTTCTGCACCTGCAATGTTGAGTTCCACATTTCCAAATGTCGATACCACCCCTGTAATCTTGAGTTCCGCACTAACGACAGTTCCGTACCTGTTTCCAGATTTTCCGCAGTTCGAACTGTTGGTTCGGCACCTGTAATCTTGAGTTCCGCAATTCCAACTGCCGGTTCCGCACCTGTAATCTTGATTTCTGCTCTTGCAGCTGTCGGTTTCGCACCTGTTTCCAGATGTTCTGTAGTTTCGCCACCTTTAATCCTGAGTTCCGTACTTCCTAGTACCGATTCTGCACCTGTGTCCAGATGTTCCGCACTTCCAGCTGTCTATTCCGCTGCTGTTTCCAGATGTCTTGCACTTGCAACGGTCGGTTTGCACTTCCAACCATCTCTTGCAATGTTGTGTTGGTTAGCCTAGAAAGTTCCGGGATCCACAGTTCTTCGTTTTACCTGCCACCAGATTGGTGGGTAGGTAAGTAGCTAAAATATAGGCCAGGGCTACAGAAAAAAATTTGATTTAAATCACGATTTAAATCGATTTTTTCGATTTAAATCATGATTTTTTTACCCTCGAAAAAAATCCGATTAAAATCAAAAAAAAAATCTGATTTAAATCAAAAAAATCGTGCTTTTTTTCTCTACCTGGTTCATTTGCTTCCCCTTGTAATTTGTTGTCATCGTGAGGAATTTCACTCGGGTCACTTGGTGTCTGGCGTATTCGTGACTAGCGATCCTCATCGCAACTTATTTTTCTTTTGTGATGACTGATGGGGTTGCATTGCTGGCCGACATTTGGCTTGTGCTTTCCCACAAATCAATTGGACTGGCTGTTTTGCGAGTACGGACCATGGGGGCAATGACATGATATAAAAAAAAACCAATTTCCTAATATCTGGACAATGCTGGGACGAGGGAGACTTCTTAAGCAGACATTTCTTTTGGAAAAACATTTTAAAGACTACGGGCCAAAATGCACAAACCTTGCTTACTGATAATTATTTGGTCTCATCGAGATTGCCAACTGATAATAATTATTTTGACTCATCGAGAAATTTGGAACAGTCAATAAAATTGTAATGCGGTAAAGGATTATGCTCCACCCACAGGTCATCAGAACTGGTTGGGATATTAGTGTGGCCACATTTAAGGATAATGTGACCTTGTCCCTCTCCTGCTCTTAACCTGGCTGGGTGTTAGCTCCTCAAAATCGCTTGTTAGGATTTAGGCGAGTAGTTTTATTTCATATTTCTTGTGCTTATTCACACTCCGACTCATTTGAATTTATTTTGCTGTGGCTTTGGGCCCTAATTGAATCATGTCTCCATCCTTTTGACTTTTTTGACTTGGTGATTTACGCCAGTACTTGATATGTCCATGCAAATTAACAACGATAAAATTATGACAACTTGATTAAGTCCTGGTGGTCTGCATGTGCTCCTTCATGGTCCTACCCAATGTGATCTTGTCTGATGTTCGCCTGGATAACGTTTTGAGCATTTTGTGGTGTTATCATGTGGAAGGCCGCCTCGATGGAGCATTTCAAAGCCTCCGTTGTCTGGTGACGGTTTTTGGTTATCCTACTTGCTCTTAGATGATTCCCCAAAAGTAATTGTCGCATGTTGTTGAGTTTGGGCTTTGGGTGGCCAGGACAAAGGTGCTGGGTGGGGTGGGGTGTGTGCTGACTCCCTTCCAATCCATCGATCCTGCAATTGAACAGACAAAAACTCCCGAACACCCAAGGCACATGGGCTGGAGCCCCTGTCTTTTTGCAGCCATGCTCTTTGCAACAGCTCCGTCTCTTCCAGCCGTGGAAGAAACCACTGCTGGAGCAATGAATTACAGGTGTTCCTATGCATTCGGAAAGGCTCGTGGAGATGATGCAACCTGTCAGGAAGCACAAAAGAAAGGAGGCTCATTTGAACTGTGAACATAAAGAAACTTTTGGGCCATACTGTACTTTGATACATTGTTTGCTGTTTCATAATTTCAGCTGTCAAGCGGCTAATGAAGGAAGCGATAGAATTGAAAGATGCTTCTGAGGACTACCAGGCACAACCTCTCGATGATAACCTGTTCGAGTGGCATTTCACGATCAGAGGTCCACCGGAAACAGAATACGAGGGTGGCATTTACCATGGGAGGATCATCTTGCCACCGGAATATCCTTTAAAACCACCCAGTATCATTATTATGACGGTGAGTTGAATTGAGAGGATTGTTCACAGGTAGCCTGGACCGAGGTAGCATGTGTATTGAGGTTAAGGTAGGACTACCTACCTACACAGGGTACCGTACTACGCAGATACCTGTGTTCTTCATGCATGGCAACAGGTTGAATTTCCAGAATAGTTACTGGGCAATAGTTTGCTTCTAATTAGGTACGAAGGGCAGTCTGAAGAACTCAGCTTTTACCATCGAGTTCCTTCTGCAATATTCATGTAACACTTCTATTTCCTCTTGATTTGGTTACATTTGTTTCATTTTTTGTCCATGCTAGCCCCTAACTGAAATTATTTCATTTTTACAGGTGAAGTTTGGCTCTGTGATTTAAAAACGTTTGAAAAATATCAAAAGGACTCGGGACAAAAATTTGCATTCAGTTTGAACTGGGACAATAATTCATAATCCAAATCCACAATGACTTTGTGGTGGGAGACAGTGCTTGTTCTTTTAGGTCGCAAGGTGGATGTGTCAATCAGAGGGAAAAGCGACAGTTGCGAATGAAGAGCAAGCCTGTTGCCCAGTTGAGGTCACAAACGACCCAATGGTTGCTGTTGTGAGGAGGCCGGCTGGTGATAATCTGCAAATCGCAGCTGTAACTGTTAAAATGGAATTGGGGATTGAAGATGCTACCATTCTGACAATTGTTGGAACACTGATGTTGTGCAACAAAAATCTGATTTGCCAGCCTCCTCACAGATGCCAGTTTGTGACCTCAAGTGGGTGATCCTGGTGTTCGACTGCATATTCTTAAGGTTTGGTAGGAGAGTGAAACAAAGCTTGTGGATCAGCTACTTTTTGTCAATTATTCTTTGCAGGCAAACGGTCGATTCGAGGTAGGCAAGAAGATCTGCCTGAGTATTTCGGCACACCATCCAGAGATGTGGCAACCATCGTGGTCGATTAGGACAGCATTACTTGCGTTGATTGGATTCTTTCCAACTCCAGGAATGGGTAGCATAGGATCACTTGATTGTTCTGCAATAGAACGGCGGAAGTTTGCGACCAGGTGAATTTGCTGTCCTGTAGCTCTCTTTGTTTCAGTCTGGCACAATCTGCTACATCTATTTGGAGGGATAGGCCTAATTCCATTTTGCTGAAAAATTGCACTGGATGTTGTTTGTACCTGCCATTGGTGGCAAAAATTGTTTAGTTCCCTGGTTCACAAAATTTTAAGCCTGGTTCTGGTGGATCCCGGAGAGGTTTTTTTGCTCTCCAGCCAGAACAATTATTGTGGGTAGTTAAAATGACTAGGTACCATAGCAAAACTCAAAAAATGTGTCGTACGTGACAGCTAAAAAGCTACCGTAGAACGGGGTGACTTGAGCCCTGGTGGGTGACTTGGACCCAAAGCTGGAAAAATTATTTGTGAGCACTGTGAGAGAAAACAGAGAAATGTACCTGGATTTTTTCACCATAAACACATAAAACAGGCTTAAATCTATCAAAACAGATACATAGATCCAATGTTTTGGTCATTTTCTTGCCACTGTGATGAAAAATCTCATGCTGTTACATGCCGCACCGTGGAGTATTTGGATTTTGAATCATCTAGTGTCATCATGTCATTGTTGTCGAAGTGTGTAAAGACAAATTCCTAGTTGCCCAGGCCTTGCCAGTGCCTTCCCCTCTTCCTATTCACTCCTGATCCTGGAAGGAACTCAAGTCAGGATCTTATACAAGCCATGTTCCCTTACCGATCTGCAGTATTTCCGCTACAGCAGCTTAATGCCATTTTCCACCATGTCGGTGATCAATTTTGAAACCAAGCATGCCAAGACTTCACTCAATTGAGTAAATTTTTATGTTTGAAACTTGTTTTAAAGCCTTTGCAGCAATTTTCATGCCTCTGGAGCCATATTTCAATGCTAAAATGCAGTAGAATGAATTAATGGTCTTCCGCTAGGACTTTCTGGTGTTCCAGCTGTTGCTGCTCCAAAACGCAAGATGCTAAAATAACCATACTTTGCAGGATTTTCAGTGAGGACCAGTGGGACCATTTCCCCCCATGACAGTTGGCTCCACTTTCCTCACATTGCTTTTATGAGGAAAAGATCAGAGTGGGTTCATTTGACCCCAAAGCGTGGGGTGGGATGAACCCACCCATTTTTCATGATTTTTTCAAAGAAGGAATGAAAATTATTTATGTTTGACACTGGCACCTCAGAGTCAACACTGATACTCAAGTTTCTGAGAGGAAACATGTTTGTGAAATCCCACATGTTTATTGGTGCAATGCCTTGAAGTGAAAAAGTGGGTCCAAGTCACCCCGCTCTACGGTACCTAAAAGTTTCATTATATTGTGTTCTCCGCTTGCCACAATTTACAATTTTGCCGCCCTTTCCGGCCTGCCGCCCATGTCGCCTGCCCAGCACTATCTCTCTCCAGTCAAATTTTCTTCCTGGTCGCACAATTTCGTTCTGGTTGGGCACGCATCATCCGTCCCCAGAGCATTGCTCCAGTGCTCCCGACTCCCGACATTTTGCAGCCCCGTTGATAAGTACCCACCTATTTCTTTTTTGGTAAAATATTTGCTTGCAGTGTGGCCCAAAAGTGGTTGGCCATCTGAAACTTTTTCCAGGTCTAACCTCTTCCAGCTCTAACATGTCAAGACTTTAATCGGAAATTGTCGTTTTGAATAAAGTGATGACATATGTGGTTAGAGGAGAAAGTGCACATTTTGAACTTCGGAACGAGGTACCCAAATCGGACCGGAATCAAAAGTTGTTCCTGCCTGCATCGAATATTTTCAATGAATGCCGGATTTCTTTCAATTGTGTCCCCCAGCCGTATGATGCACAGGAAGCAATAAATTGAAGCCGAAAACAACTTCGTTACTGACACTGACCGGGTTACTTTCCATCCGAACCGTCTCTTCCAGGTCACAGGATTTTCAATGCCCTCTCTGTGGACCGACGAAGAATATTTTGGTTGCCACTTCTGGAAGGAGAGGGCGCAGCACAAGTGGTGCCACCCAAGCAGAGGCAAGAAAGGTGATCAGTCAATTTCAGCAAGTAAGTTCAATTGGTTTCCATCTGGTGCTGATTTTAAGTGCTTCAGTGCATATTTACAAGAGGTGGGTAGGTACGGCATTGCTGGTACCAGTGGAAAAGTATCTACTCCAGTGTGAATTTCACCCGATTGTGACAAGGTTTTCTTAACTTTCATTGAAGTCCCCATCACACAAGCGACCTCATTTGAAAATCGAGCTTTTCGCACCGAACTTTCCACCGAAGTTGGTCTCCGATGTCGGTGTTTGAGAGCAGTGGTAACCACCAACGCCTATGGGTCTCGGGGAAAAAGGAGTAATTGGACGAACATAACGGTGCAATGTTAGGAAATTTAAAAACTATCAAAAACCGAAAATTCGCTTTGTCTGGTTAGGAATTTACCACCAGGCATTTCCAGGCCAGGGGATTTAAAAAGTGCCTGGGGCACTTTTTTAAATCCCTTTGATTTTCAGACGTGGGAACGCAACACCATTATATGCCATTGTTTTGCCGCCGTCAAAGCCGTCACAATGTGAAAGCAGAAAGACTGCTTCATTTTTCAAATCTCTTGTGTGCATCGCACTGCCACTTAAGGAATGGAAAAGGGCAGCTCTTTTTTTTCGCATTAATTGTGAGAAAAGAAGGTATCTACTTCGTGGAAAACTATGTAGGTGCTAATATTTCGTGGCAATTTTCATTTATCATGGAAAATCACGCACCTAGAATTGCTGGAATGGCATTTCAATTATGGCTGTTGTGCTTAAGCACACCTTTTCCGGATCCCAAGTGGTTGGTGGGAAGTGCTACCGCAGTTTTGGCACGAAAGTGTCGTGCCTTCTTCAGGCCCGGTTCAATGAACCGTTGAAAGGCGTCTTCTTCACCGCAAGGTGTGCGCCACAGCAGGCAGCAATATACTGTACACTCGTAACGGAATGAGTTTTGCCAGGGTGATTACAGAAATAAAATTTTCCGACGGCCTTCTCTTTTTGAAAGCATGTTACAGTGAGTGCTCGCAGATATTTGACTGTTGGCCTCATCTGATTCGAACTTTATCTTATCTGATCAAGGCAAAGCAGGTGTCATCGACAGACGAAGGAGATGTTTGGACATTTTTCCATGTTGCTCCGAATGTTTTTGTCCGGGTTGCATGATGTGGGTTTTGATCGTAATTATTGTTCGACAGGGTGCTCAGGAAATTATTATTGTTCATGATTTGAAAAGCAAACAAAAAAGCGACTTGGGTAATACGTATAACTGCCAATGTGTTTTCGTTCCCACCTTTTGGCGGGGAAAACTCAATGGTCCGACCCTTCGAGAAAAAATCCTGTAGCGGGGAACCTTTTACTACTTGAGTTGCATGACAGTGTCCCATATGCGGTTGACCATTTTATTTCATTTTTGTTTTGTCTTTTGCAGACGCGAATGCGTCGTCTGCTGAGACAAAATGCTATTTTTACCCGGAAACTGAAAACACAAGCCCTGTTTTAAATAGTCGTTTTTCGTTGCAAATCGATAACTCAAAAAATTTTAACGGATTTAGCCCAAATTTGGAATTTTTCTATCATTTACGGAAACGAAGAGCTGATTCATTTTTCTCTGCGATCCATGAAAAAATGTGAAAATTTTATTCTATTCGATTGTGCAGTTTTATATGGACTTTGCGCTTTGCAAGATGATAACTCGGAACAGTTATCAAAAAATTGATCCAAATTGAGATTTTTCTGCTATTTACACGTATGAAAACAATGATCTGTTGTTTTCTATACCGTCGGTTTTAAAATGTTAACATTTTATTCTATGCAATAATTACGAGTAGGTATGTCCTACACAGCCTATCCATCAAAACACTGCCTTCTAAGCTGCCTAATTCATCCACTTAAGAATGAATAAAGCTCATCATTTGAGCTTTTAGCGTTTTAATCACATGGCATCTCATTCATTGTGAAAAAAATAAAAAGACGATCACGGAAAATGGTCGCAACTCTTCAAAAAGTGGAAGCAATTCGACCACTCATTTCGGTTTATTCTGGCATCTTTTCACATCATCCTTCTGTCGCTAAACAAATGAAACGGTTTCCATGGCAACGTCAACTGGGTTTTCGACTTGAATCAAAGCTTCCGAAATTCGGCCGCTGAATGTATAGGAACCTTCACCGTTAGCCAGATTCTCCATTAGCATTCACACTCAGCAAAAATCAGCAGCCATTTCGATGGATAGATTGGTGTTGTGAAGCTTTAATTTCTATCCACACGCTATTCCTTTTCCATTGCTGGGAAGCATTCTTCCATCTGCTAAATTGACAGCGTGTTGAAGCGCTGATGAATGTGAGTGGAATTTGGAAAACGGCCGTTCAACATATGTTAGTTATCACTACAACCAGAGATGCTCAAGAGGGTAGGTTATCCCAAAAGCCTTCGGCCAAGGCTACCCCTGACCTTTTTCCAAGGGTATCCATATACAAATTTCAAATGTTGAAATTGGTTGGAATTCCCATCAACCAATCAGAGTCGCGCTTGCAGAAATGGATTGGGAAAAAATATGACTTCCACACATGGCCCTTTTACAATTGTGCAGGACCAAAGTACTACACTGCAAAAGACAAAACCATGGCTTCCCCTGGAAGCGAACCTTTTATTGTTGTTTCTTTTGTTTTTGTTTTTTTTGGTCCAACATTTTGTGATTCAGTTAAGGGAGGCTGGTGGCTAGCAGAATGTGGAAGGGAAACTATTGGAGACAGGCAATGGCCATGTTAGCAGCTTGAAATTGTTTCTTCGAAGAGACATGAATGGAAAGTGCATTTACCTCTCTATTCCGGAGATGTGCGCCGGAATAGAGTTAATCCGAGGTTTCATGTATAATTTTTAGCATTTTAGGAAATGGAGAAAGTTATGCATGCAACGCAACCTCAGATTGGCGCAATTCCGGACCACTTCCCCTCGGGGTAAGAGATTTCTGTTGAATTATTTGGATTTCCCGAGGCACTGAAATAATTGTTGTGTTGAGTCCCATGCTCTGTTATTTTGGTAGCACCTTGTTCTTCAAAATGAAATTTACACTTTTTGAAATGAAATTATCATCTCTTGAAATTATCGTCTCTGAAATTATCATCTCTCATGAATATGAAATTGTCATCTCTCATGAAATTATCATCTCTCGCACTTTGTTCTTCAAAAATGAAATTTACGCTTTTTGAAATGAAATTATCATCTCTCACAATTATCATCTCTGAAATTATCATCTCTCTTTAAAGTGAAATTATCATCTCTTTCCAACTAGGAGGCATCGCTAACCAGTCACGTGGCAACTCTTGAGGACTTTGCTGCAGAATCACCAACTTCTACCAACTCCGTGCCTTTCGAGAGCTCTGTCGAATCTACCAACGTTGCCTCAACCTTGCCAATTCCAAAGAAGAACGGAAGTGTCGGTGGTACCAATGATCCTGCTGATAAAGGTTACTGGCGACGGCTGAGTCAGGGTAACACCCTAAGACCTCCTCCACCAGGTGAAGTGGTTGGTGACCATTCCCCGGACGGTGGTAGCCAGCGCCTGCATAGATCCTGGCAAGATTTGCTAGAAGATATAATTCCAGTGCAATATCATCGGTTTGGGGCCGTTTTTTACGACTGTAGTCTCGCGGTGGTCATTTTGGCAATCGGATTTCTTTTTGTCCGGAGGTTGAACATAGAGGACTAAAACAGGTTACGTTAGTCCATCTCACTGGTTTTTTGGGCTCTCACACTCTGATTATTTCAGTGGTGATCCTTTCACCCCGGTGGTCCCACACTGTGATTTCAGTTCTCTTCTAGCTCTGTTTTGACTTGCAAAAGTGCCTTGTGCATCTGGCTACCCTTTGCTCTGGTTTTCAGTCACATTTCTTGTGTTTTATTTCCTGTTTGTGGTCTTCTGTCAAAGACATCATTCCGATTTTAGTCATTTTAGATAGATATTAATTTTGCTTGAACCATGGCATCCGGGTGTTGAGTGGGGTATCGCACCTGGTTTTAAATTATCTTCTCTGTCTTTGTAACTTTGTTGTTGGAATACGATTTTCTGTTTTCCACTTTTTTTTTCCACGGCATCAGAAGTCTGTTGCCACCCACCGAATCGCGCTTTCGTCCTTTCACTTGTGCACATACTTTTGTGTTGTTAATTTTAGAAAAAATTATTTGATTTTATGGTTGCAGTTTGGAATACCGGCCGACATTTCAAAAATGCTGGTCTGAACAAGTTTTCACACATGCTCAAATCACCTGAATAGGATAAGATGAGGTTAGGAGGTTAGGTTGGTTAGTTTTCATATCACAGAGCAAGGGTACCAAATCGTCCAGTCCAATGTTGGCAGTTATTCCGAACTCCTAACGATTTTATTCCTTTGTCTTGTGATTTGTTGAACCCTTGCACCAGGGCTTAGGGGATGACCAAATTCCAAAATGTTTAAAAATGCACTTTCAATTATTTTAAATGGGTATTATGCAATGGGAGTCCCTAGAATTCAAAATCCCTAACAGTTTTTTGATATCTTGCTTGGTTCCCGAGACTGATTATGCGATGGTCGGGCGATCACTTCATGGGGTTTTTCTAGCGCTAAAAGTTTAACTCATTTTTGAAGTCGTTGTTCTCGGAACTGTAACTTATTTGGCACACATTGGAACCGTGGGCAAATTCTCAACCAAATGAAGCGCTAGAAACTTGAAATTTGGACAATTTGAGCAAAAAGTGTGCAGGTATTAACGGCTCGTTACTGTCACGGGATTGAGATATGTGGGGTTCTTTCGAGGTAAATGATGAGAATGCTGATCTGGTTCCCAACGGTGTAAGCTCTCTGACTTGCTCCAAGGATCCGAGTTCTTGGGCCAACGGCGTACGTCAATAACAAGATCAAAGTTCCCAGGAAACAAACGAAGAAGTTTATGAACAACTGGAGTCAGTGACCATAACAGTACAAGAAAACACACCAAACGATGATAAAGACGAGGAAACGTTGCTCTATCCAAGGGTTCCGAGGTCTGTCGCTTTATAGACCCCCACAAGAACGCGATCAGTTTCGCTGCGGAGTGAGGCAGCGCAGATCGCCCGCCTGAAGACAAGTACTTTCGTAAAATCGGAGAAACCACTGACCGGTTCGGGGTCCGCGAGCGACTGACTCCGAAATCTTCGGAAAGTGGCAAAGAAAACTTCTGTGGCCAAAAAATGTGGAACGTGGCCAAAGGAAACGGGACAAAACATCAGCAGAAATTAGCAAACCAAAAATGACTGTGAATGAATGTGAATAAACACTAAAAATGACTGAAACTGTTGCGAAATCCTTAAAATGTCTGGTTTATATCCGACCGAGTGTCGCCTCTGCCAACCACAGAAAAGACACCCCGTGGCCGCCCCATGATGCCCCACCACAGAAAAATATTAAGAAATGAATGAAATAAGCAAAAATGAATTAATTTTGGCGAACCGAACGGAAGGGTATTGCGAAATCCTGAAAGACCATGGAACAAGAAAACTGCACAATTTGAGAAATTAAACGTGGACCAATAGAAGAAGAGAACGTACGAAATAATTTAGACTTGTGAAATGGACCCACTTGTGACAAATAAACTCTGTTCCAAATACAGGCATATAGTATGTTAACGATAAAGAAAGAATGAAAACCTTTGAATCTACATCACCGTCCCTGTGACATTACAAGTCCTGTTCGACAGAGATGATTGTGCCGTAAACATCAATCTGTCCACAAATTGAAGTAATTTCAGCTTCCCGCAGGCAGGCAGAAGTGACGATTGCATTTTGAGCAGACGATGCAAGAATCAGTTCTATTCTTGTTCTGGAATGAATGTTTTCCCCGACCTCTGACCCATCTCAAGCCATGAAGCCGTTCACCAAGCGTTCCGACTGTAGCTTTTCTGCTCTGCCTGACTCATTTTGTTGAAAAATTAAATCTCGTTTTTAAAAAATAAATCCGTGGTGAATGCATTGCAATTCCAACGCATTGCATCTCCTCTCGGCACCTGAACTGAGGGGGGGATTGGGGTGGGGGTGAAGAGGGTGATCGCGGGAGAACCTCTTCTCGCATCCGAAAATTTTTTTTCTTTCTTTTTATTCTTATGCATGCTGTAGAAATTAAAGCACCAGACTGTAGCGAAGCATTCTTGTGGTGTTGATCAGTGTTGTGGTGTCAGATTTTGAACTCGCCAATAAAAGAGGATCTTTAATTTCTGCAGCATATACAGGGTGCCCCAAAAGTCCCCGGCCAGATGGCGGACATACCTGGTTTATGTTAAATGTTCAAACTGACGTCCCTCAGCAGCTATGCAATGGCGAAGTCTCCCAATCCAGCTGTCAGTGACTCTTTGCAGCATGTCCTGCGTGATGGATGCACATGCCTCCGCGATTGCCCCTCTCAGTTCCGCCAAATTACGGGGACGGTTTGTGTAAACTGTTGTCTTCACGTGTCCCCACAAAAAATAGTCCAGTGGGGACAAGTCTGGAGAGCGAGGCGGCCAAGCGACTGGCCCACCGCGGCCAATCCAGTTCTGATCGTAAGTGTCGTCAGGAAGTTGCGATCTGCCACTGAAAAATGCGGAGGTGCCCCGTCTTGTTGGTACCAGATCTCGTGATTGTTGTAGTCGTCTTGGATGGCTGGCATAATGTTGTGTCGGATCATTTGAAGATAGCTCTCTGCCGTGACATTCCCGTCGAAGAAAAACGGACCGATGACTCTGCAATGCAGTATTCCGGCCCATACCATCACCCGCTCGTCGTGTTGGTAAGGGACGGCATCGGCCCAATGGGGGTTTTCGGTTGCATAATAGCAGCTGTTGTGCCTGTTGACTGCACCTGAGAGATGAAAAGCAGCTTCGTCGCCAAAAACAATTGCTTCTGGGTCCAGTCTTCCTTGCTCCTGTTCCTCGACGGCCCACTGCGCAAATTGATTTCTGGCAAGGTGATCCCTCGGCAGGAGTTCCTGGATTAAATGGCACTTGTAACCATGGTAGCCAGCCTTCTTCAAAATACGAGATATGCTACCTTTGCTTAGCCCTATTTCTTGACTAAGCTTTCATTGCGACTTTTTCGGGCTACGCTCTAACAAGGCACACACATTGCCGATTGTTTCCTCATCCGCGGCACTTCTTGGTCGCCCACTTCGAGGAGCGTCAGCAACACTACCTGTAGTCTTGAATTTGGCAACCAATTCCGACACAAAACTTTTACTGGGCAATGGACGGTCCGGATGTCTCTGGTGAAAAATAACGCAGGCTTCCCTGTGTGTATGGTGATTGTCACCAACAATTAATACAATTTTAACTCTTTCCTCTTTTGACCAGACCATTTCGGACCTTTAGAACACCTACAAAATCGAAAAATTAGAAAAACCTCAATTAAAACGCATAATACCATCTGGCCGGGGACTTTTGGGGCACCCTGTAGTTTTTGCCGAAATCGTAACGGTCACAATTTTCTACAAGCATGGGTACATTAATTCCGCCGCCTCCGCCGCCGCATTACACGCACATGTAAAAATTTTGATCGTTCAGATTTTAGCAAAAAACTCCATGCTGCAGAAATCAATCATCCTCTTTTTGGTCAAAATTTGACAGCTTCAGAAAGCTCCGTTGTAATCTGGCACTTTAATTTCTGCTGCCTTCATAAGAGTAAAAAGAAAAAAAGCTTTGGAGACAACAGTTGAATGGGAAAACACATGTACCTGTACATGAATTCCCTGATTCTCTGCAGTCACAGAAACACTAATGGCTCCCATAATATGCACTTACATGTACATTGGTTTAAAAGGGAGCGTTATTGTTTCTGTGACTGTACAGTACGTTGCAAAAAAGCTGTCACACATACAGGGGGAATGGGAGATGATGACACCCATTTGCAAAATAACTGACACCCTCATATAGGTTAAGATGGGACAGTCAGTGAAGGAAGAATCACTATGCGGTCAAGCCTACTGTTGAACTTTTACCGCATACGAGGGTCGTTCAACTTCCAATGATTTTCGCTATTATAAAATTGAGATTCTTTTCTGTAATTCCCTGTGGTGATCAATCATTCTTTTTGTAGTCTCCATGAACGCCAATACATTTTTGCTTGCGATGGAACAGCCTCAGAAGTCCGTCGCAGTAATTGGCCTCTGATTGGCTAGAAAACCAGCCCTCCACTGCACATTTCAGCTCCTGGTTGCTTTGGAAGTGCTTTCATCGGAGTTCCCTCTTCAGGGAAGGAAAGCGGTTGTAATCCCGCATGGTGCCATGTCAGGAGAGTACGGCTTGTGAGGGAGAATTTCTAAATTGTATGTGATAGATTTCTTGAGGCTTTTTCCTTCAAGAGTCAAAAACGAATCACTGAGCGGTGCTCAGTGGATGCCAAAAAGCTAAACACACAAGTTTTCTGATGTTCAAAGACACAAATACCAATATTATCACTTCAGATTCCTGAAAATCAAGGTGCAAGCTAAAACACATGTATTCAAATCTGCACAAAAAATAAAAACCGCAGCTCAATATTTTGAACATGAAAATCATTGGAACTTGAACAACCCTCGTACGGTGGAGAGATGTGGTCCTCATTTTACCCGCAATTGCAGGTAAAATGCAAAATCAGATGGAAGAATGCATGGCAGCGCTTTTACCCGCAACTTTACCCAGACCACATCTCTCCGACGATAGTGATTCTTGCTTCACTGACTGTCCCATCTTAACCAACATGAGGGTGACAGTTATTTTGCAAATGGGTGTCATCATCTCCCATTCCCCCTGTATGTGTGACAGCTTTTTTTCAACGTCTGTACCTACTAAAATATCACCCTTACCGGGTATTTCGATGATTTTATCTCCATGGTGTGAGTTGAGTCGACGTTTCGGGCGCATCGCGCGTCCGTTATCAAGACGAGACTGATTGAAAGCGGCGACGTTGCATTGTGATGTGTCTCGACCTGGAAACCCCTTTTCTCCAAATCATAGCATCCGCCGCACTTCCCCCCTTTCCTCACATCCTTCCCCACCTGTTAACCCAACTCTTCAGCTGGTCTCCAAGGAAACAACAGCCACTACCTCACTTCCACCTACCTCCCCCCAACGCCTTGGAGACACATCACCATGCAACGTCGCCGCTTTCAATCAGTCTCGTCTTGATAACGGACGTGCGATGCGCCTGAAACGTCGACTCAACTCACACCATGGAGATAAAATCGTCGAAATTCCCGATAAGGGTGATATTTTAGTGTCAGACACATCTCCAAGTTTCCAACCCACTGTTTACAGTTTGGTACTGTACCTATGCTGTTTGTCTGTTCCTGTTTGTCTGTCAGTCAAGTTACCACCAATGATTTTCTAACTGCTTTTGCTTTAGTCTTTTTTGACAATTTTTGTGATCATTTTGGTCTTTCTTGTTTTGTTTTGCTCTGTTGATAATTGTTATTGTTGTGGTTCTTGATCATTCAGCCAAATTATCTAATCATTCTGATCGCTTTATTATCACACAGCCTGATCCTGATAGGAAATCAACTTGTTTTGTAAATTATGTTGTGTACAAAATGTGAAAAGGAATCATTTAATTGTTTTTGTTGTTTTGTTTCTAGTTTTAAAAAAGGAATTAAATTGAACATTTCAGCTGTTTTGTCTTTGTTTCTTCGTTTTTTTTGCTGTCTCTGTTTCTTCATTTGTTTGTTTGCTGGCTCTGTTTCTTCGTTTGTTTTTTGCTGTCTTTCTTCTTTTGTTTCTTACTGTCTTTGTTTCTTCATTTATTTTTACTGTCTCTGTTTCTTCATTTGTTTTTTACTGTCTCTGTTTCTTCTTTTGTGTTTTGCTGTCTCTGTTTCTTCTTTTGTTTTTTACTGTCTCTGTTTCTTCTTTTGTTTTTTACTGTCTCTGTTTCTTTGCTTTTTTGCTGACTCTGTTTCTTCACTTGTTTTTTGCTGTCTCTGTTTCTTCATTGTTTGTTTGCTGTCTCTGTTTCTTCATTTGTTTGTTTGCTGTCTCTGTTTCTTCATTTGATTTTAGCTGTCTCTGTTTCTTCATTTGGGTTTTACTGTCTCTGTTTCTTCATTTGTTTTTTACTGTCTCTGTGTCTTCTTTTGTTTTTTACCGTTTCTGTTTCTTCATTTGCTTTTTACTGTCTCTGTGTCTTCTTTTGTTTTTAGCTGTCTGTGTCTTCTTTTGTTTTTTACTGTCTCTGTTTCTCCATTTGTATTTTGCTGTCTCTGTTTCTTCATTTGATTTTAGTTGTCTCGGTGTCTTCTTTTGTTTTTTGCTGTCTGTGTTTCTTCATTTGTTTTTTTTGCTGTTTTTGTTTCTTCATTTGTTTCTTTGTTGTCTCTGTTTCTTCTTTTGGTTTTGTTTTGCCAACCCAAGCTCTGCAAAGCCGTCTCAGAATGAACAGATTTTTTGCATCAGACTTTTTTAGATCGTCTGTCTAAAACAGATTGACACTTGTAACAATGGGCAATGGAGAACATTGGGGCAGTGACCATTGTTGCTACTGCAAATCTGTCTTGGACTGACTGTCAAAAGTCTGATGTAAGAAATCCGTCAGTGGACTTTTTTGGCAGAAGCTCTTTCTGAGATCCAAGAAATTCTAGTTGTCATTGTGTTCTTTATGGTTCCTGTTTGGAAAAGTGTTTCTCCTCGGAAATGCTTTCAATTCCGGGAGAAGCAGAAATGGTGATATGAGAAATTGGGTTCCCACAGTTGGGAAAGGTCAAGGAAAGTCAGGATATCACATAAGTGAGGAAATGTGAAAAAATATTCCAAAAGTCGGGAAAATCAGGGATCGCAAGGATACTCTTGAGCCTTAAAATGATCGAGAAATGAAATTTTGAGGCCAAAATGAACACCCGAATTTCAAAATTCCTTCAGCTTCTGGGGGACTCTGCCCCCAAACCCCCTGTCAGAGGCCCCGCCCACAGGAATGCTGCTAGGCTCTGACCCGGATGCGATTTTACAAACCCTGCCGCGACTTTAGATGGCAGAGAGCGTTTTGTGCAAGAATGCTCGATTGGGGCCCTTCACTCGCAAGAAAAAAATATGTTCTTTTCTTACCAAAAGCTATCTGAACCTGACCTAACCCTGTCTCCTCTGGGAAAAATCAATGCTTGCCTGGGGCCCCGGCCTGCCATCTAAAGTCACGGCATGGTTTGTAAATTGGCGACCCGGACCCCATAAAGGCCTGCGGCGACTTTGACGACACGTTTTTGGTAATGCAGAGAAGTGGATCAGGGAAAGTCAGGGGAATGGATTGGCAAAGGTCAGGGAATTGAAATTCCAAAGAGTTGCGGGAACCCTGTGTGGAGATCGACTGGGGATTTTGAATTCATTCTTCTGTTCCATGGTGCCGTTTTGTGCTGGTACATTTTCCTGATAGTACGAGGAAAATGTACCAGCACGAGATTCGTAATGCACGAATATATCCTTTTTTCTCGTCCTTTTTCCACAGTCTTCTCCCATGAATTCACGAGATCTTTTTGATGTGAAGGCCCTTGGTATCTTTTCACTGTCCAGGGTGGTGGGTTAGGGGAAGCCCTTCATATTTCCAAAAACATGACTTTCCGTCGCACCTTCAAATGTGTCACACCCTTCTGATGGTGGTATTTGCAGCACCTGTGCCATAAACTACTCCCAAGTGGTCAAACATCTCCCTTGTTTCTGTTTGAGGGGCAGAAGAACTTTGACAGCACACGTTGTTCGATTTTCTGCCATCATGTGAACATGACCGACCTCGAACCGGTCACAAGGGCACAAAATCGGAACTGCGTAACCTAAAGAAACACGAATTCTGCCAAAATAATAAGGGAGAATTGAGGAATAAATCAGTGAAATATTTTAGCAAGGCGAGGGAACTTTTCGAACCCCCGAAAAAATGAGACTTTTCCACCTGAAATATTTGTCAGATTATCACGTAAAATCAATCAACAAGCATCATAACCGCCATCAATGACATTGTTATCCATCATGCCCCGTTTCCATTTTACTGCCGCCAGAGCGCGATGCCTTACATTTGGCTTTTCAGCAGCCACTCCAAGTTGTAATGAATTCCAATCACCAGCTGTTGAAAATAAAATTGCTGGTGCGATATCTTGCCATCTCGTTAAAGAGTTGTTTACAAGAGCATCTCTACTCGTACTATTGCAAAAATTGTAGCTGAAAGATTGTTCCTCTAGACACTAGAGCTTCGCATGATTTTTTTTTTTTTTTTTGGAAAAATTAAAAGTGGTACGTTTTTGACACTTGTTTGAAAAATTGCAGTGCATTTGTACCAGAAATGCGGCCTGTAGTTAAACTAAGAGTAAGAGTCACATGGCTGAGATTTTGTACAGCGTTACTTCGACGAATCTTAATCTTGATGTGTCAGTGAAATTTCAGAAAGATAGATTTGCAAACGGAATATCTATATGGGTACCAGGTCGCCACTGAAATTAAAGAGTAAGACACTTGTTATGCTGGGCCTAGTTTTGCTGTGTGTACTCATTTGGCTGTTACCTTCAACCGCCTCACGCATCCTTAGCTCGGGTATTCATTCTCCTTCTTGTGCAATGGGTTCTCTGTCATTCACCGATCATCTTGAAATGGTATCTGGTTCATCCATGTCTTGTTTTTTTTTTCTCTTTATTCAGAACGTAGGCAGGTAATGTCCCGATGAGGCTCGACTGAGGGATGTCAAAAAAGTACCGCTTTATATGAGGATCATCTGATGTTGGCTCCTGGTACTCAGGGATTGCAATAAGAGAATTGTTTAACAATAATTCTCATTTTAAACGATAAGAATTTTTATCTGTGCTGGCTGGAAATCCAGTTCATTTTTTCTTTTGTTCAGCTAGCAGAAAACCTCACATTCAGCTAATGCGGCTGAACGAGGAGCCACATAAGCTGAAATATAATCGAAGAAGCTCTTCTACACAGCTCCTGTGTGCGGCAAGATACGTTGTCCATTGCTCAGGAAATGGGAATACTCGCATGATTTTTGATGTTGCCTGAAATTATCTTTAGCCTACTCTTCACATTCTTCCAAATTTTTGATGAAATAAAAAAGATAATTTCTTTTGATGGGAGACGGTAGCTATCATCCAAAAGTTACTACAAACATTGTCTGCGCTATTAACTTTTTTTGTATTATCTGCCAATTTTAGGTGTTCCTGGTTTGTATTAGAAGTTTTGGAAAGGAACTTATGTAAATTTTAAATGAAAGTATACTCCAGTATTGTCTGTCCTTGCGCTTTGAATTCATTGATACCATGAATTGATTTGATTGATGTGCTGATACATTGTGAATAATAAATTGTAATCATGCTCGCGACGGGTGTGTCCAGTTGTAAATCTGCAGTATTCTCATTGGCAGCAGTTCTCCTCCTTGCTCATCTAGTCCTTCACGCAGATGCAGTTTCTCCCAGCAGCTCAGCGGACGAGAATCGTTCCGGCCGTGTTTTCGTCACATCAAGTACGAGTAGCACATGTGATCTGACACTTGAGGAAAATGGTGTTAAAGTGCCAAAGATGTTGAACTTCAACAAGTGAGTTTGACTCGTTTTTGGATTTATTGACATGCCAACCTGATACATTGTGTACTTGTCAACCGCAATAGCACAGCTCGTTTCCCTCAGCTTGTTTGATAGCACAACTTGTTTCCCGCAACAAATTGCAATTTAAAACAATTCATATAAACAAATCTAGCAAAAATCAGATTTCAATAGAGTCCTGGATTTACAGTTTATTCATTATTTGCTTGTTTCAACGTTTTTCTTGCAACTTGTTTCCCGCAGCTTGTTTTCTTGAGCTTATGAGAAAACATTACAGCAAAAAACAACTCGTAAAGTGGTCCGTTCGTTGCAGTTTTCTTAATTATTGATTGTGTGGAAGATGCAACGAGGGATGTGACCGGTACAGGTCAACCAGATCCAACCGGATCTAGGTAAAAGTGAATTCAGCAACCGGTTTGTTTGGACTTGGCATCAGCTTGTATCAAGGCCATGGCAGCACTGCCCAAGCTCTTGGCACACACTGATGATCGCAGGAGGAAGTTATTTTATGTGGGACCAACCGTTCCCCGACCGGTTGGATGCGAGTCTGGAAATTTGAGTTTTCTTCACCAATCATTGCATCGAGGGTTCCAACTGCTCTCGAAACTAGTTGGATCCCTGGTTGCACATTATTGCTCCCACAACTTGGAGCTTCTTAGGCAAACCAGAAATTCACTGACAAATTAAATGTCATCCAGCTCCCAGCTGAACAGCTGAAATGGACATCCTCATTCGTTGGTGAATTTCTGGTTTGCCATAGAAGCTTGTAAGTTGTGGAAACGAAATGCTGTCTCACAATGAAATGCAATGAACGGACAAGGCTGCGAGTTCTTTCTTTTTTCGTAATGACTTGTATCCCCATTCATGGGGTGCGCCATGGTTGCAGGTAAACGTCCTGCACCCTGTAAGGGAGATCGGTCGGCCGTCTGACGACTAACCGATTCTCCCGACCAAGATAACCACAACCTTCTGTTTGTGTTGTCCTTGTGCTGTTTTTTTTTGTGCTGTCTTGTCTCGTCCCCCTCTTTTGGAGTTGCCAGCTATCGGTCAACTTGGAAGGGGTTATTTGTTGCATGCTTTGTGTCACCACAATACTCCACTTACCGCAGGTCGGCTGCGGCCATGAGTATTGCATGGCGGAAATCAATCAAATCAAATCAATGACTTATATCCCCATTCATGGTGCATGTGCTGAAATTTACTTTGGAGCTGCCGAGAGGCTGGCAATAAGGACACATTCCGATGCTGTTCTTACAGAACATTTAGGTACATCTCCACATATTTCTCAAAAAATGTTAATTTTCAGTCTACTTAAGCAATTGTGATCATGTTGATTTGACTGTGTTTATTGTCTGTTCTTAACCGGACTTGTTCCATCATCCAGGACAGTGATGCACACAAGGTTTCTGCCAGACATTTGCAAGATGACCTTTGACCTCAGGGTCTTTCTCATGTTTTGGCATTCATCTTGGACAGAAATCAAACCGATTTCTCTTCTAGCATTTTATTTGGTCAATTATCATTTTTGCTTCAGCATTGCAAGGAGAGGCACTCAGGTCTATTTGGATACAACTTTTCCTGGTGAGCCAATGAAATTCTACATCAATCTCTGCAAGGGTGGTGTCTCAGCAACAGCCCCTTCCTTCTGCTCCGACAAGAATGCTTCAATTTGTATTACGAAGTTTGTAAACGGCACCGAACAGGCACACATTCCAAATGCGGGAGTTCCACCAACTGGTAAGCAAGTGTGTGTTTTTTTGTCTTTTTTCACTCTCACTACTGGCATCACTGGTTTGGCACGGTCTGATCCCTATGCTACAGGGTTACCATGCGAACCTTGAATCCCCGGAAAATACTTGGTTTCCAATAAAGGACCTGAAACCCTTTAAAAAAACTTGAATTTGACACGATTTTCTGGTAAAACCTTGGAAATCGTCACCCGGTAGCATTCTAAGAACCAGTCCTTGTTGGATAGCCGAGGCCTCTGAGGGACTCCGTTTGCGGAACCCCCAGCCAGGGGCACACTCCCCTGGAACCCTGCTGTGGTGCCATCATGGACCCTAGTTTTGTGGACAATATCCACCGGTTTCGCTTTCTGTCACTTAAGAAGGTCTTGAAAGACCTTGGGTAAAGCTGGAAAAAGCTTGAAAATTGTTTTCCAAAAGTGCAGGAAACCCTGATATCGTTGTCTTTTTTCTTTTTTTTTTTTTTTTTTTGTTAAAGAGCATTCATTTTGCTGTGAATCCTCTTGCTTGACTTGGAATTTATGGGGTCCTCACTGTTTATGGTTCAGATGCATCACACGTCCCGGACCAAAATGAAACGAATCGTCTTGATGGACATTGGATGCGTCCTAGACATTAACTTCACTCGCCGAGGTGGAGATCAAATTGTCAAAACTTGCTTACAAAAAACTAGCAGGCTTTTGAATTGTGGAACACAAATGCGACATTGACTGCCAGCCAGAGTTTGAAAGGTGGAATCACGAGCGCTACTGGGGTTTCTGCACCAATCCTCATGCCCTCAAGTTCCGAATTCCAACTAAATCCCATGCAACTTTTTTTCAATCTTTTCTTTGTTCAGGCTACAAACGAGATCTGGGCGATTCCGTCCGACTAGATTTTAGGAATGGATCCAGTTGTGTTATGATGGGACAGAACACAACTTATTCCAGCACTATTCTCCTCCTCTGCAGTCCTGATCATGAGGTTGGTCAAGTTGGTGGTTGTGCGTGCCTCTGCATGGCTGATTGGTTTTGTTTTTTCCCCGTGGGTAACTCTGTGCGACAAGGGTCTCACTTGACAAATATGTGGCAGTGTTTCTGAGAAGGTAGCCCATATTCTCGATGTAAATTTCTGACTTCGGCAGCACTTTGCTCATTCTGTGGCAATATTGTGATAAAAAGAAAAACTCCCATCTTTCAATGGAGACAGGTTTGTTTTATCCATTGAATGAAGCAGAAATGCAGGCATGATGATAACTTCACACTTTTAAATGACTTTAGCGCTGAAACTTTGATCGACAAAATGAGTCCTCAGATAAAGTGCCACATTTGTGGGTTCCTTTTGTCTTTCATCTCTTTTTACTGCCAGCTGACAGGCATTCTCAAGGCAAAATGTGATACCTTGACTCGCTTTGTGCCCTTTTTGCTTGCAACGTTTTTTTTTTTTTGGAATATTTTTCCTTGAACGTTGGCCTCACAAGGTGTTTAACCAATTCTCTCGGTTTTCTCAGAGCTTTCCTTCTTTTCTGTCTTTGAATCGGGAGTCTGACATGTGGCCGCCATTGAATTGTAGCCTGAGGACGTGTTATTTAGGCTGGTTATTTTTTTTAAAGTTTGGTTATTTTTTTTTAAGTTTGGTTATTTGTTTAGGTTTTTTTAGTTTTAAGTTCAGGTGTGAGCTGAATGTTTGTCTGGTGGTCAGATGTCTTGGAGCCCTTTCAATTGCAAAAGTTTAGGATTAAGGCATCTTTTACCCCCTCCTTCCCTCCTCTCCCCACTTCTCGATGGAGAGAATTATTTGTCTGGTGGATTTTGACATCGGAGGGAAGTTCGTGGATAAATCTTGACGTTCAAAAGTGCCGGTGTTGGATGATGAGGGTTGTCCACGAAATTTAGAAAAAGCCTGTCATCCGCCCGAAAGGAATATATCCCCGTAGTTGTCAAAATTTTAACAAATAGGCCGCAGAATATCGAAAATGGAGATGTTTTGCTGCAGTGAGCATGTGGCTTTTAACAAGCACAAGATTGAAACAGACAGATAGCTCAGGGCAAAACGCCGTCCTTTCCCATATTTACAAATGGTTACCTAGCGTCCTATTCTGTTACAATTTTGTCAACCGTGTTTCCCGTTCGCGGTGTCCATGCATTCATTATTTAATAAGTATAGTAGCCGAAATATTACACCATTCATATTGCTCAACAAGTTCGACAGATCGACGGACGGCATCAACAGAAATCGAACCAAGCGTTCAACTCTCATTTCATTACCGAAGAACTCATATCAAACCCATGGGCATACACGCAAGCAACCAACCTGGCACATTTTCAGTCCAGCATCAATGCCCAGCGATTTCATCTTTCGATATTGTGATTGATAAAGCACCACGTTCGGGGGAGGGGGCGAAACATCGCCATTTGCAATATTTATAAATGCCTATTTGTTATCATTTGAATTTGTCAAGTATGTTTCCCATTCGTGGTGCCCTTGCATCGAACATTTCTTCATTAATCAAGTCAGAATCTCCTAGACCCTTCCCTCTCCAACATTGATGATCTTTCTCTTGTTCCCACATCTGCACACTGATTTTGCCAACTTCGTTCCCAACAGGAATGGACTTTTGTACCTTGCTGTCCAGTGTGAAAGCCTGAAGGAAACTGAATGATAGGGAGTGGAATTTTGAGGAAATTTAAAAAAAATTAGTGCTAAATTGTCCTTACAACTTCAGGAATTCCTTCACATCTATCTTATTTTTGTTTTTTGTTTGTCGTCCGCAGGGAGTACCACAATCGATGAATCCCATAGGGAGATGTGGCTTTATTTTTGCATGGCCTTCAACGCTGGGCTGTGTTCCAACACACCAACCAGAAGTGGTCAGCCACAATTGTACAGTGAGCCTACCAGATTCAAAGGATGTGATTGATCTGGGAGGACTGCGGAGAGCCAGCTACTATTCTGTCCAGTCATCAAATGGGAGGTCTTTCCAGTTGAATGTCTGTGGCTCTGTTGTGTCTGGAAACTGTAAGAGTGGCACGTCTAGTGGCTGCGAATTGAAACAAGCTGGAGTTGTGGCCGATTTGGGCCAAGCAGACAAAGCGGAATTGGTCTATGCAGGTGACAAGCTGAAGTGGGTCTCCAACTTGACTGATTCCTCAGCAGGTTAGTGAACCTAATGACTAGCCGCTTTTGCAGGGATGTCATTTGGGGGGAGACGGGGCAACTGCCCCCCTGATGGGAAATGTCCCTTCCAGCAGATCGCTTGTTCTTTTGGCTCCCCAAGGGGAAATTAGCCTCTGGAAGACAAATATTGCACCCAAAATGAACCAAAAAGTTCAGCTTTTGGCTTCACCAATGGCAATGAACTCAAAATTTTGGCTTTTGGCTTCACCTCGCCCCAGACCCCCTGCCTGGGGCTCTGCCACTTAGAACCTCATTGGGGCTTTGCCCCAGATCCCGGTTATGTGAAGCTTCCTCCTTATAGCTGGGTCGGTTCCAATATCCTTATGGTAACAGTGACCCCTCTTGCGAAAACTTAATGGCATCCTTCCTGCAGCTTTGTGCCAAAGTTATTCTTTGCCTTTCACCGCTTTCAATGTCTTTTGCACTGCCACAGTGTTAGGAATGAAACGGCTTTCTTTGCCAAAGTGACTTTTAGGCTTTTGCTGCTGTTCTGCTTGCCCCGTTGGGTTGTATTATGTCTCTGACCACCTCCCCTCCCCAGTTGTTGTGGCTATTTTACTGCTTCTGGCATCAATTGTTTTTTTCACATGCAATCTCATGCCAGAATGAACCCATTTTTGTTCCTTGGCTGCTATTGTTGGGCTTAAAACTCTCAGAAATCATGCTGGCACAAACAGAGGTGGGCGAAGTTCCGATTTGGTTCTGTTTTTGTGTGCAGATAATGTTTTTTACAATTCAAGGAATTGGACTTTCTCCACCAGGTACCAACCCATTCAGCTACATCCCTCATTGTAACTCACCCTCAGGTTCATTCAACTCTACAGAGCCAATTCAATAGATAGATGCATCTTTCAATGCAACAATGGAAAAGGAATAAGCGTTGTGCTACATAGAAGTGAAATTTCCCAACAAAAATCTACCCATTGAATTGGCTCTACTGAGTTGAACCTGAGGGTGAGTGCAATGGGGAATACAGTCGATCGAGTTTGGCTAAATGGAGAATGAAAACACAGTCACTCTGTCCATTGCAGAGAGTTCCGATAGTGAACCTGTCGTTTTCTTACCAGCTTTATCCGCACAGGGAAATGAGTTTGTCTGCCATAAATTGCATGGATGACTCATGTAACCTGCTTTTGTGACTCGCCACAACAATAATTCCGACTTGGATCTCAACTTGAATTTGAGTTTGCCTAACTTTTCTTGTACTTTTTTCATGATTGTGGCACGTACAGAAGGGCCCATATTGTCGATCATATCTTTGGACTTTTTTCTGTTGTCTGCACATCGGAGTGCCTGCCTGTTGGCTCAAAATTTGGTATCAACAATTCCTTGGGCACTTCTCAGAAAAAGTGCCATTTTTCTGTTGCAAAGAAAACTTTCACTCAAAACTTATTTTTCCACCGACTGCAAAACTTCAAGATCGTACTTCTTTCCGCTTTTTCAAATGGTCATGGATTGTCCCTTTCTGTTTCGTAATAATTTTTCAGCAAATAGAACTTTGTCGAGCATTGAAGTTCTCTTCGAATGCGACAGCAGTGACAGTTCGAAAGAGGAGCCTGAGTTTGTAAAGCAGGACAATTCAACTTATTATTTCAACTTCAAAACGAAGTTGGTTTGTAAACCTGCCACAACACCTTGCCTGGTTAGTGTGGCTAGTTTATTTCAACCTTTGACCTGATGTGCCATTCTTTTTGGCATTTGACCTGATGGGCTATCATGGTTGACCTTTGACCAGATGAGCATTCATTTTGACTTAGACCTGATCATTTTGACTTCGACCTGATGGGCCATTCATTTTGACTTCAACCTGATGGGCCATTCATTTTGACTTTGACCTGATGGGCCATTCATTTTGACTTTAACCAGATGGGCCATTCATTTAGACTTTAACCGGATGGGCCATTCATTTAGACTGTTGACCTGATGGAACATCAAGTTTGACCTTCGATATGGGCAACTTGTTTTGACCCTGATGGGCCATCAAGCTTGACCTGGTAGGCCATTTATTTTGGCCAGATGGGTTATTTAGTTTGACGATGGGCAGGATGGGACATTTAATTTGATGGCCTTTTAGTTTGACCTGATGGGTCATTTGTTTTGACTCAGACCTGATGGGCAACAGTGGGCCATTTATTTTGACCTGATTGGCAATTCTATTGTTGGTTTTTTATCTTCCCATCGTAACATTTGATGGCAGGCAGACTCTTCCGCAGTTATTTTCAGCGTGATCATGAAGGTTGTTTCACAGATTGAAGCCGTAAAACAGGATGCAATAAATTGTTTTTATTTCTGTGGAATGATCATTTTCCAGTGGTACCAACCGATATCGAAACATAATTATTAGAAGCGTAGGTACCGGAAACAATGGAAAGGGATATGTCATCTGTCATGCTGGCAGTTGCGTGAAAAGAACACAATGAGAGGCGACAAAACTCCCATGTGCCGGTATTCCAACCAACGCATCCTGTAGTTGGAGACTGGAGAAAAGGAAGGGATTCGGGTTCGTTTCCCAGGAAATTTCAAACACTTGCTGAGCTGAAGAGTGCCAGAATCCGTATTTGCTAAATTCAGTTTGATGGAGATGATGAAACTCAGTTACATATTTCCGTTACCTACGTTATTTTAGATTACCGACGGTAGAGGAAATACGTACGACCTCTCTCATTTGACTATGACGAGTGGCAATTGGGAGCTAACAGATGACAGGTCACACAATGGTGACCTGAGGTATCACATTAACATCTGTCGGCAGGTTAACAAAGTCAGCAATTACAACTGCCCTGGTGAGTGGAGTGCTTTTGAGTGATGGCTTCACATTTGAATGGGTGTGGGAGGGGTAGCAAGCAAATTACCCCACACAAGATTAATCCCCACGGCTTCCGTACTGGTTTTAAAATATGGGTGGCCATTTTGTGGGCAACCCGCGCGGTTCTATTATATGTCGGGCATGTCTAATGGTTTTTATTAGAAATTGGACCAAAACTTGGAATGAGGGCTGCAACTTGTCGAACTCGAAGGAGACTCAAAAGGTGATGGCAACGGTCCTGTAAGTCGGGAGTGTGATGATGTGCGAACTTGAAACCTTCTCAAGCTTTTCAAGCACTCCTTCTTCACATTGATGCTGCGTTGCAACTTCTTGAGCTGACCCACAAAGGGGTGACAGAAGTCTGTTTTAGGTATATTCTTGCACACTGAAGGTCATTGTTTTGGCAAGTTCTTGCACTCTCATCAATCACTCCTTCGCCTGCCGACGGATCAGCTTTTTGAGATCGACTTGTCATTTTTTGCAGCAAAAAATTCGATGAAAAAAACCTTGCTCATCAGATGAAAAAGGCTTGGCTCATCAGATGCCACCCACACACTGATGGCTCCTTTTCAATGAACAATCTGGAACTCCCATCAACGACTTGTCATCTCACTTAGCATTTTTCAACCACTCTGCTCTGTTCCACGCAAAGATGGCCATGGTCAAAACCTCCACAATTGAACCCCCTCAGTTTTTTGAACAGGCGACAGTTTGAGAGGGACACATTTTTGAATTCAGGTTGTGAACACTCCAGTTTTTTCACAAAAATGGTATCAATGACTTTTTGTGGATGCATATTCCAAAAAGGGCTTGGAAACATGGAGAACTTTACATATCGGAACAGCCCTTGCTTTAGGGCTTTTTTTGTTGATCTTGATATCCAGTTGATGATTGATCAGAGTCCACGCAATGTGGCTGCTTCATGCACACATTGCTCACATTATCAAGATGAGACTATCTCTTCTTGATAGTGTACGGGCCACTGTGTCACGTGTGCCACGTACTTACAAGGGGAAATGGTCTATCGCACCCAAATCCAGAGAGGGAGAACTCAAACTGACAGCCAGGGCACGATTTGTAGGGGGGTACGGGGGGTATTTCCCCCCCAGTTGAAAAATATTTCACCCAAAATTGAGGTATTTTATGCATAAATATGGGTATTTTGCCCTAAAAATTGTGGTTTTCCCCCCTAGTTGACTTTCAACAAATCGATCACTGGGGAGAGCCACATCACCGTGCAAGACAAAAATGTCTCGTGGTTGACCAAAACTTGCTAGGACTGTCTCAGAACTTACAAGCCCAAAATAATTTTTCTCCCCGTTTTCCGAAAAATTTGCATCCTGGTGCATGCAGTCGAAAATCCGGCAGTTGAGAAGTGCAACTTCATTGAGAAGATTTGGCAGATTTAGCATAATTTTGTCAATTGCTGTAATTTCGCACCGGTAATTTGGCCGTGAAGCACCAGTTTTGCAAAATTTATCCAACACATTAACTCCATGCATTAACACTCAAACTTTGCTGGAACATGTGAACTTCGGTCGGGACACTGAGTGAACAACGATTCCTGACTTCCTGATTCCTGACGCTAGGTCTGAATAAAATTTGGCCGTGAGCTTTTTTTAATCAAGCTCGATAATTTGTGCTGAATTAATGATGATGTCCTCACCAGCTTGTCTAAACCCTCCTCACCTTGCACCAGCAGTGGCTCTGTCCTCTGTCCCATGGCAACTCATTTTCCTATTTCCATTTTTTTCCTGCTCGTTATTTCAGCTGGCAGTGGTGCCTGTCTGACTTCACAAGCATTGAACTTGTCTCTGAGTCTTGGTCAGATATCTGAACCACCAAAGGTTGATTTTGATTCAATACTGATCCAGTATCAAGGTTGGTTTAGTGTTGAGTTCCTACCTACTGAATGCCGATCGATGTTGGATTTTTCCTTTTGGTTGGTGGCATCTGGCAAAGATGCCACCAAAGATGTCACAAGAATATGTAGATGAATATTTAAGAGGTCAGACAGCGTTTACCATTGTGGTTGATTGGCGTTGGTCTCCGTTGAGATTGCCAGTTGCGGCACAACATTTCCAGGATGTGACGTTCTCATTAACAGGTGTTGACAATGAGCACTGGTGACACCGTCAGCTGACGATGAGGACGCGACGTCTTGGAAACGTTGTGCAACAACTGGCAATAATTTCAACAGATATTCAACGCCACTTAACCACAATGTTAAACCCCTTTCTGGTGAAATTATCAGCGAACCTCACAACTAAAAGGTTGCAGTTGATATTTAGGAGGTGAACAAAATGACCCTTCTGAGGAACCTGCCGAGACACGAAACTAAGTTGAGACAAAGTGTGAACTTAATGTGGACTGAAAGTTTGCTTCCCTGGCCTAAGCAGTGCATGAATGCATCATAATGTCCTTGGGGTTGGCCCTTACACGTAAACGCCTTGTTGTTCCTGCAACTAAACATCGCACAACTTTACATGTGAGTCATTGGCATTTTGTGGGTAATTTTAGCAGAGTGATTTGCGCATTTTGTTTTTGTCTGATGCTAAAAGTGAAAGATGTTACCAAGATACCAGATAATGGCACATTATAGAATGAATAGCTCAATTCAGTCATCACTTCGAGCAAATTATGGTGAGGTGGCATGACCGATGATGGCCTCATGTGTGGTGTTTTTTTGGAGCTTTTGAAAAGTTGTTTGGCGGGTTTTGTTGTTTTTGTGAATAGATGACAAAATGACACAACGCGCCCACTAAACATTCGTCAATGTTGAACGCAGTGGCATCATTCCTTCCATCGAACCATTTCATTTCATTTTTGACTTCCAAGGAGGACACTCGATGTGCTTGGTTTTTTGTTGTGTGGAAAGAATGAATCATTCAAGAACAAATTATTATTCTTTTTCTCTGTTAGTAATCAGGCCCTTTCACCGATGCCAAAAATGCGAGGAAGGAAAGTGATTTTTTATAACCAAGTTGGTTCGCCTCTTCCCTTGTGTTAATTTCTGGTCAACCATCTTTATCCGCTGACCTCCATTAATCTCATTTGCAGGTGGTTCCCTGTGCAGGAATAAATACCAAAGGAAGACAGAGATCAGACTATTTTGTTCTCATTCCGAGGGTGAACCACAATTTGAATTGGAAACAGAGGACTGCGTCTCAATGTTCACTTGGTACACAACTGCTGCATGCCCACAAAAGGTACCTACACTCTTTTCTTGCTGAAAGTTTGACTTGATTTTTCTGTCTTTGTTCGTCTAGAAGCAAATTTTAACCTTTTTAAGTCCAATTAAAAGCAGCTCCTTTGTCACCAAGTCCAGGACACCATGTGTGGCGCTCTGCTTTCCACTTCATAGAGACCAGACACAAGCATGTGGATTGGCCTCTCAAGTCCGGAGTGCCACATAGGGCACTCTGCTCCTACTAAACCAGTGCCTCTGCTCTATGTCTGGTTTTTGTGTCTGGAATAGCAGGATGCCAATGATGGCAATCTGGTCTTGGTGCCACTGCATAAACAATGCATCTAGTTTGTGCAGTGCATCCATATGAGCGCCAATGCATGGTGCTCTGGACCGGAAGAGGTAAAGAAGCAAAAAATCGATGTTTTGAGCGACTCTCCACATTCCAAAACATCAATGACAACACATCACTCCAGCTGCTCTCATCACTTAAAACCATCCTGACATCGATCTTATTTTATTTATCACCAACCTGAAGAAACTTCCTGCGTGGTAGCGAGACCAGTCGTGGTACTTACATCTTCCTCTATGGATGGTTAAGGTTCAATTTCACAGCGCTATATGTTATTCCCGTTCGTGGTATAGTGGTGGCGTAATTAATGTAGCACACATGTAAAAATTGCAAATGTAAGCGATGTTGAAATCTGACACCTGTGGAAAGCCTCGTTGAAATCTGACGCTTTAATTTCTACTGCCTGTTAAGAGTAAAAAAGAAAGAAAAACGTTTTGCAGGCAACAGTTAAATGGGAAAAACACCTACATGTGTACATTAATTCTGTCGCTGTTGTGTGAGTACATTAATTCTGTCGCTGTTATACACACTGTGCTTCGATTGTTCAATTTTCCCTAATTTACCTTGGTGAGAAAATATGAAAAGGTATTGGGTTGCCCCATTGATGTAAATATGCTGCAACAAATTGCAAAGATTTTTTTTATTTTTTTCTTTCCAGCTTTCATCAGGCAAGGATTGTTTTGTCCGTGATCCGCAGTATGGAAACAACTTCAACTTGAATCCACTCCACAAGACTGATTCAGATTATGAAGTCAAACTGGACAACAGCACTTTCCGACTGAACGTCTGCGGCCCACTCAAAGCACCCTGTGGCACTGGAACAGCAGGCAGCCAAGATACGTCTAGTGGTACGGCATGCCTTCAGAATGCCACCGGACAATACCGATATGGTGAGTCAGTGAGATTCAGGTGTACTACCCCCATGCATCGTGTCAGTTTTGGCTGTTTTGCATTTTTTGAAATAGCAAATTTTGGATTTTTCTTATAATTGTCTACCAAAAGCAGCTACTGGATGGGTGCGCCGCTGCGACTCTCACACGTGCGCCGCTGCGACTCTCACACGTGCGCTGCTGCGACTCTCACACGTGCGCCGCTGCGACTCTCACACGTTTTGCACACAATTTGTGCAAACATGCGAAAAATAAGCATATCACCCCTCACTAACGCTGAGTCTAACCAGAAGCAGAGAGCCGCTGGTGCCGCAGATTGTGGTGGGAGCCACTCAAAAAATGTGCACTGATCAGACCTCCCATTTTTTCTCGTGATGTTTTCTGGTGGCAGAATTAATGTACTCATACTACATGTAAAAATTGTGACTGTTCAGATTTTAACAAAAACTCCATGCTGCAGAAATTAAAAATTCTCTTGGACAATCGAGGTCAAAATCTGACACCTTTAGAAAGCCTTGTTGCAATCTGACGCTTTAATTTCTACCGTCTGTTAAGAGTAAAAAGAAAGGAAAAAGTTTCGAAGGCACATTTAAATGGGAAAAACATATGCGTGACTTTGAATCCGCCGTTGCTTTACTTTTTCCTGTTTGTGAGCTTTTTGGAGAATGGCGAAAACGTTTGGGGTATGGGGAAAGATCTGTTCTGAAGTTATTTTGTTAAATTACCAGAAAACAACCCAGAAATTCAGTGTCTCATTTGCAGGATAATTCAGTTGTTGAATGAAAGCACTGTAGAATGAATTTGTAGCGTTCGGTGTCTGGGATAAGTATGGTCGTAAGGGAGGTACGCAACAGTATGTGTAAATGGTTCCCCAACTTTGAATTAAATTGTTCCCTAACAAAACGTCAACGCCTCAAATTGATTCGGAATCTAAATAGTGTGAAGTTAGTGACTTTAATTTCTGTGAACATGCAATCTCAAAGTTTCCAGGCCTTGCTGGACTTGATAATGGCGAGCAGTCGCAAGCTGTGAGATATCATGCGAATGCTTGGATTGCTCATGATCACAACAGTAATCGTTTTTAGCTAACATTTTCGGTTTTGCTTTGGGGCGTTGTTCTATGGAAGCCATGCAGTTTTTTTTAAAAAGACCTTCCAAAGAACGCAATTATTTTCGACTGGATGCGCCAGGATGCAAAACATCTTCTCCAATGAGATCCATGACCTCATGACTTCAGACATCAAGTTTCTCGATACGATGCGCCAGATTGGTTGTGCATTTCTTTTTTGGATCATAATTTTGGTTTTTGTCCGTGGTTCGGCGCCTGTTCTCTGTGAATTTTGGCCGTGGAACAACGAAGGCTGCGAATGTAATTTGCAAATTTTCTTTGTGTGCGTCGGCATTGAAGAAAGTTGGAACAGACCAGCTTGCCAAGATGCAACCTTCAAAACAAAAGACTCTGTTTGAAGATTGCTTCAAAATGCACATTTTTTCTTTCCCACCACGCAATGTTTTTTCTGCCACAAATTCTTTTGCAAGTCTCACTTTGAAGTTGCTGTTTTTCTTTGCAGGGTAGATTGCCTGTTTAGGAAACTCAGATTTCAACTTGCAATTAATTCTGAAGATGACGTCACATAGGATTTCCTTACGTTTAGCTGGCATGTATCAAATTGAGCGTTTTCTATCTGCCTCCGTTCGATTGTGTACTCGAAAATACTCCATGAAGCATTTATGAAAACAAATAAAAGAAATCCATAGAGGTGTTACCTGGCAGTATCAGCTCTGGAAATCAGAAAATAGCAGTGGGAAAATTCAGCATAATTTGATTTGAGTGACACTGCTCTTCTCGCCAATTTAGCCCCTTAAAACCAGCATCTAGTACCGGTGCCGGAACCGTAGGTACGACAAGGTACCGGTATCGGCACCGGTACCGGGAAAAAAGTGGCACCGGCTCAGCCCTAAAAAAATGCTGTAATTAATGTCTGATTACATAAATTACCCTGGTCAACTTTAACCGATAATTGATGAACTTCGGAGAGAACTTAACAATTGAATGATTAAACACACTTTTAATTGACATCTTCTCCGTGTTTTTCTTTCTTCCTTGACACATGATGCGTTTCGGGGCGTCACGCTCCCGTCGTCGGGATTCGACCAGCACCTGACGACGGGAGCGTGACGCCTCGAAACGCGTCGAGTGTCGAGGAAGAAAGAAAAACACGGAGATGTCAATTAAAAGTGCGTTTAATCATTCAATTACCCTGGTCAACTTTTGACAACTGGCCTTGGTCAACTTTTGACATCTCTTGATGTTCATGACAGAAATGTTTGAGTTGAGTCACCAGCACAAAATTCACATCAAACATGGTGTGTATAGTAGAGGTGGAATTACGTACGTAATGTCTCATACACATATTTTTCCCATTTAACCCCTGCCTCCGAAACTTTTTTTACTCTCATGCAGGCGGTTGAAATTGCACCAGATTGCAACAAGGATTTCCACAGGTGTCGGATATTGGCCTCACTTGTTTTGTCAAAAGAGGATTTTTAATTTCTGCAGCATGGTTTTTTTTTTTACTAAAATCTGAACAATCGCAATTTTTTACATGTATCAGTGCATTTATTCCTCTGCCACCATACATCCCTCAACAATTCAAATCTGTGCTTTGCAGGGACAAATGATGGCACATATTTATTAAAC
>JASGXE010013279.1:0-10814 GCA_030068105.1 Sinentomon sp. SZTP_YWyxl
TACATTTTTGTCCCAAACCAATGGCTTTCATTCTATCACCAAAATTTCAACAAAAATCCATGGGGAAGCCGCCTCTTTTGCCCCAAGTAAACCGCCCCGAGCAACCTCTAGGAACAAGGGGTTTACCCCAAGCTCTTCAAATGCAACCATCCAAAATATCTCCACCTGACGACGGGTTTTACCTCTCACCCCCATCCCAACATGTGAGATCCAAGGAACAACCAATGGGGCTGCTACAGTGAAAGCGGAACCACGTCGTGCCCGAACCGAACAGAGCTGTCGGCCACTTTAGGCAGCCAGTCTGGAATAATTGGCATGTGTGTGTCAGTATTAGGGGAAATGACGATAATGTCTATTGAATGGGGTGCTAGAATTAAAAAAAATTCTCGTATTCATCGAGCTTTAGGTAAATGAATTGAAGGTTTAACATGGCTCTCCCGAGGTGCGTTTGAGATTTTCCCCTCCACAGTGGTGAAATCTGATTCACGTTTAGCAATCATAACAGTCGTTGCCGTCCTAAGGAAATTACTTCTGAGGATAGCATTGTGGTGATCCTGGAATGTGATGATGCAGAATGCAAGTGAGTTTCAACTTCTTTCAAGAGGAAAATGCAAACAAAATGCAAACGGCCCTGTAAGTCACCGCATTTCCTTCTGCGGAGCTCTGCTTACAGGTTTGTTAAAATTCTAGATGTTGGTGTCAGCTGTGTGAGTTCTGTTTCTACGTTGTGGTTTGATTCTTGCTTTCTGGTTTTGACATGTTTCTAAGTATTGCAGAGAGAACATGTTCAATTTTTGTCTGAGTGCAGAATAAAAGGTGAGCAGTATCTCCTAGAATTGTCTTCCCAAGAAGGTTACTCACCAGCTCTTTTCACAGTAGCTACAATTAAAAACATGTATTTCAATGGTTTACAAGGCAACAGAATTACAAAGAACTGAATGGTGCATTTTTAAGTAAAGATCAGCCTCTGGCTTGCAAGCATTGATCTATGGAGGTCATAGGTTATAATAAGTGGTTCGTATTCTCTTTAATTTATTGTGCTTTCTATTGGTTTGTTTGTTTATTCCACATGAATTCAGGAGCTTCAAACAGTACTTCAGCCACACCTGAATCCAGCAAATCTCCATCTTCAACGTCCACCATTATCAGTCTGCTGTCAACTCTGTGCCGTGGCTCTCCCGGGATAACCTATGTTAGTTTTGAAAGACCCTGTTTTTGGAATCATTGTGCTGAAGTCCCAGTCCATACCTGCAAAAAGGCCTTTTCGTTTTTTCTGTTTACAGATTCTGTCATGGCCAAATTGAAGATGGGAATTTCTAACAAATAACAGCCTTATCTGTTCATTATTTGTAGAAATGAGTGGAAATGCGACATTTGCTCCTGTTTCGTGGAGCTTCTACAGCGGAAGA
Organism: Sinentomon sp. SZTP_YWyxl; assembly: GCA_030068105.1. NCBI lineage: Eukaryota > Metazoa > Arthropoda > Protura > Sinentomata > Sinentomidae > Sinentomon > Sinentomon sp. SZTP_YWyxl. Next base: position 1,410 of record JASGXE010013279.1, read on the forward strand.
GCGGGGGATGAATTCCCCCCGGTGTTGGGCTGAAGAAGTTACGCTAAGTGGGAGCAAAACGTCGTGTTTCCTCACATATCTACTAACGAACGGATAAGCCTGTTACGTTATTGTTAAGAGTTTCACTATGTCTGCAACATAATCTTCCTGAATTATTTCGAACTTCAAAAGGATATTATCAGCTTTCCAGGTTCGGAACACAATATATGCTGTTAAAAGTGATGGAATGGCTGCACAATACTTCTTGAAAATGCCCGACAATTCTTCCCTTGCTTTTGAAAAATGATGTCATCTGCATGGCCTGTTTTGCTCTTTCAGGGCCTACTGAGATCTGTCCTTCCCGAAGCTGCCGAAAAAGCACTGAAAGGAGACGAACGTTGCATCCTCGACACCATGCGTCTTGTCGACCTGCTTCTCGTTCTGCTGTTTGAAGGTCGACGTGCCCTCCCCCAATCGGGTTCGTCTGCATCGACCGCATCACATCTTCGAGCTGCATCAGCAGTGGCAGTGGGGGACGCAGCATAAAGCGTGCGGGCACTGCAGCAGACAAGACGCACGGAAACTGATAGAATGCATTCGGAGTAAAGACACGGATGCACTATGGAAGCCGTCGAATCAGCTGGTGTGGACATAAACTTCATGGACGGTGGGAAACGTTGCTCAACTGGGCGTCAGCATTCGGAACGCTCGAGATGGTTCAGTTTTTGTGCGAGAGAGGAGCCGATGTCAACAAAGGTTACAGGTCGTCATCGTTGCATTATGCAGCCTGCTTTGGCCGTCCAACAATTGCCAAGGTGCTGCTGAAGCATGGAGCTAATCCCGACCTTCGAGATGAGGATGGGAAAACTCCGCTTGACAAAGCACGGGAGAAATGATGACGGACATCGAGAAGTGTGGCAATTTTGCAGTCACCAGGTGAGTTGTCATCATTTTTTTATTGCTGCTACTTGTGACAATAGAGTACGGTTTGACTAAATTAGGAATGGCCATTGTTGCAAACGTTTTGTTGGCCCTCTAGGTGGACACCGGCAAATAGATTGACAAAAAACAGTACCGGACACCTGCCAGTTGGTTGACAACAAGCTACAGACAGAGAGAAAGAGGGCGCGGGCAGGTGTGGTTAGCTTTTGTGTCAAGAAACCAGGAAATGTATATGTAGCTGGCAGCTGCCCAACCTGTAAACCACATTCGATTCCCCAAAATGGTTTATGCTAAAAATGTTGGGAGGTTTGGAAGTTTTACCAAAGGTATCGTATCTCCGACTGCATTTTAATTTGTCCTGTCAAATAAGGCAGGGTTTGCATTCCAGGGATCCACATTTGCCTGTATATTTAAATTTCTTTGAGAGGTGCACCCAAATTTTTGAAAAAAAAATTGATTTTTTGGTAATTTTTTGGTCAAAGTTGGTTAGTTTGGTCCGTGCTTTTTTAATTTGGAAAAGGTGAATTTTCCCCAAAAAAAAAAAAAAAAAAAAAAACCAAATCCCTTCAGGTTTTTCCCGGAACCTTTAAGGAAATCTTCTTCCAAGGCCCTTGGGTCTGGAAAAATCTTTATTTGGCACTTGCATTCACAGAAAGGAGCCTTTTAATTCTGAAATTTGGGCACCGACCTTATATTGCATGGTTGAAATGGAAGGTTTTTTGGCATTTTTTTCCCTTTTGCGAATTTTTACGGCTTCTTTTTTTTTTGGCCTTTCCCCAAAATTTTTTAAAGTTTTTAAAGTTTTATTTTTAAAAGGGTTTTAAAAGGTTTTAAGGTTTTAAAGTGGTTTTTTATTGTTTTAAGTGTTTTAATAAATGTTTGTGGAAAAGCTTCACCACCCCCTTTCATTCCGCGGATCAAAACCGTGGAAAAACTTCTTTTTCGGGAGAAGGTTTTTAAGGGCCTCCAACCATTCTAAAGGGCGTTTACTTTCTGCTTTGCAAGTTGTGATACTCACTTGCATGCGTTTATGTCTTTTTTAGGAGGATGAAGATGGCCATCTGATGGTACTGCAGATAATTAAGAGCCTGATGACCAAAGCACCTGATGTTTTTATCGACCATTTCGCACGTGTCGGCGTCTTCTCGAAGGTGTTCCTTCTGGCAAGACCTTCATACGGCGACTGCTCTGCCGAAGCAGATGACGGCGCAAGTGATGCAGGTGTTCCAGGAGAGTGGCATGGTCGCTGTTTCAGTCGACGAGCAGATAATGAACACAAACAATGACAATAAAACAGATTCGATGAAGGATTCCGGGTCAGTTGATGTCCCATCGGCCTCTGGTGTCGCATCTTCAGATATGAGCAGCTCCGCAACGTCCGTGATTGGTGGCGAATCATCTTCGAATGTGTCGACCGAAGTAGCCAAAGAAGTGTCTGGTGCAATTGTGCAAGATGCAACAGAGATATTAGCTGGTGAGTGGGTGCGAGGGGTTGGACTAGCTTGGTGACAAGTTTCATGTCCTGAACCCACCAGATTTTCATTTTGACAGTTCGGAAAAATCTGGCTTTAAGCTGGTATTTCTTTAAGTTATCTGTAGGGATCTCTAGGCTGATGCATTGATACTTGGTCAAATAGGTTCCCCTCTTTGACAAAAGATGAATTGAAGGGGGTGGTAGTTTTGGGGTGAATGCTCTTTTTCGGGTGTTAACAGAAATGCTCGTTGAGGGAAATCAGGAATTTGTAAAACTTGTTTGGGTACGGAGATGAGGTTGTTTGGGTACGGAGATGAGGGGTATGAATTTTATCATGAAAAAAACACATTTCCAAACATCAGAGCAGAGAACAGATTTACAAATGCAACAGAAATGAAAGTGGGCGTTGAGTGTTGGGAGCCTGCAGCAGGGTGGGCAACTTGAGCACCCCGAAACAATCATGACTGCCCTTTCAAAACTATTTCCCCCACATTGTTTCGCCTGGAAATCTGGTTTGACTCCATGACGCCATTTTCATTTTGTGATATTGGCCCAACTTTTGAGGTAGGGAGAGTTGTGGTGTAGCTCCCTCAAGGCTCCCCTTCCTAAAATTCCTATTGTTAGCATCTTGAGGTTAGCTTAGATGCATTCGAGGTGAGGTCGCCAAATGCTAGCTTGGATGCATTCGAGGTGAGGTCGCCAAATGCTAGCTTGGATGCATTCGAGGTGAGGTCGCCAGATGCCAGCTTGGATGCATTCGATGTGAGGTTGCCAAATGCTAGCTTGGATGCATTCGAGGTGAGGTCGCCAAATGCCAGCTTGGATGCATTCGAGGTGAGGTCGCCGAATGCTAGCTTGGATGCATTCGAGGTGAGGTCGCCAAATGCTAGCTTGGATGCATTCGAGGTGAGGTTGCCAAATGCTAGCTTGGATGCATTTGAGGTGAGGTCGCCTGATGCTAGCTTGGATGCATTCGAGGTGAGGTCACCAAATGCTAGCTTGGATGCATTCGAGGTGAGGTCGCCAAATGCTAGCTTGGATGCATTCGAAGGTGAGGTCGCCAAATGCTACCTAGCTTGGATGCATTCGAGGTGAGGTTGCCGAATGCATCACGGAGGTCAACTCTCATTGCCGCAACCGGAAATCTGAATGTGAACTCGGGAACATCATCCATGTTCGAGTGTGGCACGCTGCTTGTCTTTCATTCCGTTTTGTGATGAAATTGTCAGAAAATTCGTGGGTTTGTGTCACTGAACACCATGAGTAACTCTCTCTGCCCTTATCTTGTGCCAAGTGCAGAAATTCATTGGTCACCATTTGGAATTGTGAGGTCCCGGGTTAGTTTTTTGGCAATTGTAATTTGAGCAAGGGGTCAATGCACGGGCATCACGATCGGGAAAAATAGTCGACGAAATAACGCAAAACTGTTTGTAAATGTTGAAAAATGTGAATGCCACATCCCACGCCCCCACAACTTCATCAAACCCAGGCCGACCTGGCGCATCTTAAGTCTGGTCCAACGCCCAGCATTCAGCCAGCGATCTCTGTTCCTGTGCTTGATAAAGCCCGACGTTCACATGGGGCGAAACGTCGCATCTTTCAACATTTATGATCTGTTCGTGACCAATTATGTGTTATTTCGTCAACTATGGGCAAGGGTGATGATTGGTGTTAGTTCAATGGTGAGAGCAGGAGGGGCTTGGGATGATGAACTTTCTAGCAAGGCTCAGGGAAGAGGGAACACTTTTCTTCGTGGTTGACCACCCGCGTATGTCTTATGGTTTCATCTGTGTTTCATTCAATTATTTGTGTATCTGTGTATTTTTTTCCTGATAATGCTTATACATATCTGTGTGGATGACAAAATATAATTAATTTTATCCTATCTCTCGTAGGGATTCCCTACCAGTGGAAGGATTGGTGCATTTCAAGGGGAAGAGACTGCATTTACATTTGGAGTGATACAACCGCTCTGGAAATGTCCAACGGAAGCAATGGATGGTTCCGCTTCACTCTTGATGGAAAATTGTCAACAATGTACTCCAGTGGTAGCCCAGAAGTTGGCTCTGATAATTCAGGTTCGATGGTGTTTGGTCTCTTGATAACTGTTGAGATATTTTGAAGTGGATTTCATTTTTGAGCTCCAGAACAAGTGCACTTTCCATCCCAATCAAAAACTTCAACCAGTTCACCGAACTGGTATCTGGATCTGGTTGGGTCGGATCTGGATCTGGTTGATCCGGACCGGTTCGACCCCCAATCATCGCCTTGTCAATTGCCAGACAGGCTCCATGCAATACTTCTGATGCTTGATTGTGTTTTTCTTTTATGAGTGCTGTCAGATATCACTCTAGTGTGAAATTTATTTGGAAGTTTGTTAAAAAATTTTGTCTTTGAAGAACCTTTCTTTCACACTTCACAATAATGGTTGTTTGTCGGGCTCCCAGTGATTGGGTCAGGTCAGGTTAGGTCCACCATGGCCTGGTAGTATTCAATCTGAAATACCTGTCTTGCATCCTGATTTCTTCATTCTCACCACACTTGACTCAATGAACACTGACCCCGGCACTCTTGCCTCATAGAAACCCAGACGACCTAGTGCCTGCCCTAACCCACCTCCTCCCCAACCGTCACCAGTCAACAAAATTCCCACCCAGCATGCAATTGAAACTTCCACCACTCAACCTTGCCGCCATCCCCACAGAATAATTTTCCATGGATCCAACAGTTTGCTCTGTATCCAGCATAACACCCCAACCCACCTCACCGTACCCGCCCCCACGGGTGTTGGTGGGGCCCCCACCAACACCCCAATGCCAATAAAGCCGCATCAGAATGGACAGATTTTTGTCGACTGACTTTTTCAGATCTTCTGTCCAAAACAGATTGTCACTCGAAACAATGGGCAATGATAAATGCTCCAATGTTCTCCTTTGCACATATTGGGAGTGACGATATGTTTTGGACAAATGATCTGAAAAAGTCAGCCGCCAAAAATCTGTCCATTCTGAAGCGGCTATAGAAACCCAGACGACCTAATACCTGCCCTAACCCACCTCTTCCCCAACCATCACCAGTCAACAAAATCCCCACCCAGCATGCAATTGAAATTCCCACCATTCAACCTTGCCGCCATCCCCACAGAATAATTTTCCATGGATCCAACAGTTTGCTCTGGATCCAGCATAACACCCCCCAACCCACCTCACCATACCCACCCCCACCAACACCCCAACACCAAAGATCAATCCATCTCCATCTTCAAGGACTTCAGTTGTGCACTTGCTGGTGTTGCCTGAGGAATCCCCACATTGGAGGGGGGCCCGAAACGTTTCACATCTCAAAAACTCTACGAACTTAATTTCAATGCTATGTTCCGTGTTTTGTACCCCTTCGTCGTTATGTGTTGTTTGACATTGCAGAGAGTCGCAGTGAATTTCTGGAGAAGCTTCAAAAGTCTCGTGCTCAAGTGAAACCTGGCGTTCATTGCCAGTCGATCTTATCTCAACCTGGTCCAACTGTGATAGCCGTGGGAAACTGGTCCTTTGTGAGCACCACAGCCGGTGAACTACAGATCAAGAACTCTGACAGCCAACAGCAGGCGACCATCCTCAAGGAAGATCTTCCGGGATTCTTGTTTGAATCGAACCGCGGAACGAAGCACACGTTCACAGCTGAAACAGTGTTGGGATCTGAATTTGCTTCGTTGTGGAACGGACGTCGTGGCAGGCGGATGCATTCGAAGATTGAGGCTTTGAAATCTAAGGTGTGTGTGCTTTACTTACGATTGCACCCTTCTATTTCGGCCCTTCTGTTAGCCCTATCCTTATGTGGCACTTCAGTTGTGCTCAGCATTGGCTTTTCATTCGCTGAAAGTTATATTCTTCAGGGCCATGACACATATCTTATTGGGCGTACATTTTCTTGATTGTGGGTCGGGTCCACTTTGTAGCAGTAATGTAATGGTAAAACTTCGCTAAACCATACGCTACCCATACGCCCAATGGTTATAAATTTAGCTAGCCCATACGCCCAATGTAAAAAGCATTGGACTGTTTTCTTTTCAAGCCTTATACCGTGTTTACATCTGAATTTTTAATGATCATTAAAAGGAAGCTCATTAATCGAAACTGTCGATAAATGATCATTTATTTGACCCGTTTACATTTGCATTTTCGCCAAACATCATTAAAAACACTGCGGATTGCGAAACAGCAAGAGTGAAATATGAGCGTTCTTTTAGAACAGAGTCACCAGTTTGGGGGTATAGCTCAGTGGTAGAGCATTCGACTGTAGACCAAGAGGACCCGGGTTCAAAACGCAGTCGCTCCACAAAATTTTCAGATTCCATAAAAATGTTGTTTCATTTTTGGTGGGTATTCGAAGCTGTTCCATCTTTTTCTTTTCTGGAATGTGGTGTCCTTGAATGGCCAGCAACATTTCTGCAGCATGATTTGTCGAATTTGCGCCTCTGTATACGTTCAAAAGTGCTCAAGCGACCCCAAAACCACGAAACGTTTTGAACGTCATTAAAATAAATTATGTTCGGAACATAATTAAAATAAATGATCTTCCTGATGACGTTCCCTAATTTTGTGCGTTGACATCTAAAATTAATGACAAAAACTGAAAATTAAATTATGTTCCGGAACGTCATTAATCGAAAAAATTGGAAAAAAGCGTTTACACTTGCGATTTTGATTATCATTAACTTTTTAATGATAATTAAAAAACAGATGTAAACAGGGTATTACTGTGCCTGCTGAAGTTTTTCCTGGACCATACAGCGTATGGGACCGTATGGCCTCCATTACACCACTGCTTTTTAGACCACCAAAGGTAAACTGCTCTATTTATTTAGGACTGAGTTCATTTCGATTCCCTCTGGATTTAGCATGGTCTTTTTCATCTCTTCCTGCTGTTTCCTTTTCGGGTATGTGGATCGCATCAAGCTCTTTCTTGAACGCAGAAACATTTGAATCGTGCTTTTTTAGTGGATCTTGGATTTTTATGTTCTTGTTTTGCAACAGTTTTTGCAGTCTAAACTGCCAACGGAATAACAAATGATGGCAACACTTAATCTGTGGTGAAATTTAAAGCAACTTTTTTCACATTGTGAAAATGCATTTTGAAGTGTTGTGTGATTTGATCCACTCGATGTGTAGTGTCCAAAAAGTTTTTAGCCTGAGGTATTTCGTGGCACGTACGTGGCCTAGAAATAGTACATTCAGGGTTCCCACCCATCCTTGTTAGTCCTTATAAGTGCTTATCTTATCTTATTCTGATATTCGACCTTATTTGTCCTAAAATGTCCTTATTTTTAGTGTTTAAGCATTTTTGCCTTATTTGCCCTGATTTTGCATGGTCTCAACAGGAATTCCTCCTACTGACCTTCACACAGGCACCTCTTCAACTGGAGGTGTGCGGGTGGGGGTTGTGAAATTTTTTTCAAAGAATTGAGCATTCTGAGCACCATTTGAGGGTCCATTTTTTTTTAAAAATTTCTTCTCCTACTGGGAGGGGACACCCTCTCCCCTAACCTCACTCTGCCCTTCTGAATACTTCTCTGCCTCCACTTCAGAATTCCTGGCAACGGGGCTGTCTGTGTCCTTATTTGTTGATTTTGAGTACGAACCATACGAACCCTGCATTCCTTGGTGGGCAAACCCGTTTTTTGTCGCAACGGTGTGCTGATGCAACAAGACGATGGTCCTTTCTGAAACAACCGAAATTGTTTGGGCTACTTTTTCATTTTTTACCCAACCATCGGCATTGTCGATCTAGCACCTCACTCACATCTTCACTGACCTGTGGGCAAATCTGGCATTCTGTTTGATAGCTGATATAATTTCTCTTGGGTCGCTGTATGAAAAGAACTTTTAGTTCCTGGGAATGCAATAATCTTCAATATCAGCAGTGTCATGTTTTGAGCTTGCAACATCATGCATTGAAAGGAAATGCACATTTTCTGAAACAATCTATTTATTGCGACTGTTGGGGATACCCTAAAGGCGCATTTTCACGAGCGTGTTTTTAAATACAGCCAGCGTGTTTCCATGCTGGACAGCCGGCTGTTTTTTTGCGCTCAAGCGGACACGCTCACTTTAGAACATGTCCTAATTTGAGCGTGTTAATACTGCTTGGAAGATTCAAATCCAAGAGCAAAAGGTCGCATTACATGGTGGTGTCGGTCAATGAGTGTGAAACATAGTTGTTTCTGTTTTCGCGAAGGGATGTTGCTGTTCACACGATAGCTCTATAAACACGTTGCTTATCGAACACAGCTGGTGTGGAGCCTCACCACCATGCTATGTAAAAACACGGCAGTGAAAATTCGCCTTTACACTGGATGTACATCGGCTCAATTACTTTTTTTGTTTCAGGTGAAATCGATGGCACATGAAATTTACGAAACATACTTCAAGGGTGCAGAATCCAATCCGAGGGGTGTCGTGTCTAAGCTGACCAACATCATAGCGTTGATCGACACGGCTTGCGAAATGCAAGCAAACGATGCCAGCTCGGATTCAGGCAATTCTCCCTGGAAGGACACCCTGCTCAGTGCCTTACGAGAACTGTGTGAACTTCTGAGGGATGAGTCGTTGATTTCTGCTTACGAACTGCACAGCAGTGGATTGATTGAGGCTCTGCTGAAGATTTTCAAGGCCAATACGGATGGTGTGCACCGGAGAGGTTAGTTCTGTTGAAGGGAAAATTGGCATTTTTTAATTGCTGTTACAAAGATCATTCCAGATGTGGGTGCACTTCCTACACTGCGGAAATATCTAATTGAATGCTGGCCAAAGTGCCTAGGGTAACTTATATGCACTTTCTCCACTGAGGAAATATCTAATTCTTAGTGTCGCTTATATGCACGTTCTGTACTGCAGAAATATCTAATTGAACGGTGGCCAAATTGCCTAGCGTCGATTATATGCACTTACTACACTGAGGAAATATCTAGTTGAATGCTGGCCAAAGTGCTTAGTGTCTCATCTATGCACGTTTTA
>JASGXE010013280.1:0-14356 GCA_030068105.1 Sinentomon sp. SZTP_YWyxl
AAGGTCAGGAGCTGAGCGCAATCAGTGTTCCAACGAACACAGACCACTTTGGCAGGGGCTCAGCGGGATGAATTCTGCCAATGGACAGAGAACTTTTGATGTTTGCAGTTAATTTTGGAGCGAAGTTGAGATGTTTCACAAGTTTCTTGGCAAAAATCAATATTTTCACAAGCGCGTCCCTTCCAAAGGGCAGAATGAGATTGCATCACCACACTTCTATTGAAAAGACAGCATTTCAAAAAAAAACACGAAGCATCATTGTGCCCATTTTATGAAATATCTGACTTTTCCAGGACTTTTCTGACATTCCATGCTATTCTAGGGGCCAAATAATTTCCCGAAAATTCCACGTTTTCCAGATTAGCAGAAACCCTGGAATCGGTCAATTCGCAGGCACCTAATTTGCCTTGGGGCACTGAAGAAGTCATATCAGCAACAAATTCAACAAATTCATCAGTCAAGTTACATGGAAATAACCAGCAAATGGAAATAAATCAGTGCTTACTGCTTACTTTGCACGGGCTCCCTACGGCTCATAAGAGCCAGCCGAAACTGGAGGTGTGGGCTCTTGGCGGCGGCTGCCCTTTTCCTCTTGGGAAATGGAATCCCTTCCAAGTTAGACCCTGCACGAAAATGTTAATCAATTTTTAGTAACAAAGCGGTTGGGCGAGATGCGCATGTGTGTTCTCTCGTTTTGGAATCGTTGTCTTTTGAAATCTTGACCTTGTGAAAACCGAACGTATAGTTTTAGATATAGTTTTTCCTCCCCCAGTCTTCACCAGCGTCCGATTGTTCATGGAAATCGCATTTGACTTGAAGAAAAATTGAAATGAATCAATCATGTGCGCCAACAACGGTCCCATTCAAGAAGCCATTTCTGGAGCAACCAGTCAAGCCAACGACCAACATCAAAATGATCAAGGTGATACCAATTTATTCATGACATCATTTCATGAGGAAGTGCGAGAAATCACAAAACAGAATAATTTCCATTTGAGCACGGACACAGATCCCGATTATGTAAGCAGAACAGAATTCACACGCTTGGCATACATTGCTCGCGCAGCCGTGGGCGCAAGCTTGGACTTTTTCCCAGCTTGTGTTCGCTCAGCAGAGGACAGACCCACTGAAATGTAATCCCCCAACCTTAATTAAAGCAAATTAAATGCGCCTGCATAACCTAAACATCAAAGAAACCCAACCTCAATTTGCGTTGGGCGCTGTGCTATTTCATAACACGATGCGCAACCTCGGGTTTTCGCCAAGCAGACAAAATCGGTGACCGAAGTGCAGTGTGCGGATATTGCACAGTCCCATGCGCTGAAATTCTCAAGTGAGAGGAACGAATGACAAAACGAATAAATTAACAAATGGGAATGGGTGGAGCAGTTGCCTTTTTTTAGATGAGTAAGATTTTCAAGATGAGGGCAGCACCTGCTGACTCTCTTCGGATTGTCCTGAGGCAAAACGGGCAGGTCCCTCCAGTTTTGCCTCTCTCAAAGCCTTTCAACCCCATCCCACAGCGGCGACCTACTGCAGAAGACCGAAAGTTTCTCGTTTCATTCGTTGTCAGTTGTCGCATTTTCACAAAAAAATGCACTTCAAACTACTTTTTTCGAAAAAAAGAGCTTCACATTCAATGCTATTTTTACAGGCCCACCTGCTCTCTGTTCTACAAAAGCTGTAGCGTTTTCAACAGAACTGCAATGCATTCCCAAATCTCTTTTCTCGAAAAAAAACAAATTGACCAAATTCAATGCCTTTTTGACATCAGGCCCACCTGCTCTCATTTGAGGCCAGACAGACACGCCTGCGTTAGGCGAGGTCGGGTTTTGCCTGGCCCCCCTCGGGTACACCTCCCCGCCCCAGATTTTAATTTCCCATTTCACTGACTGGTTGAATTAATGGGAAATTCTGGACCACCCAGAGAGCTTTTAAAATTTTGGATTGGCAGGAAATTTGCACATTTTGGTCCCAGAATGCAGACAGGTGTCGCAAAAAAAATCCAACAACTGAAAATTCCAACAATCGGCTGATGAGCGAGCAGCTTTGCTTTGGAAATTGGGCCCTGATTGAGACGTTTCAAAACTTCAAATTTCATGTTCTTTTTTTGTGCGGCACAAAAAATTGAAAATTTGAAGTTTTGGCCCAAATCCGAAAACACCGAACTGCAGTTCACCGATTCGACCAAAGGAGCACAGCTCCTGGTTTCGGTCTCTCGCCCCATTTCTTTGGCCATCGAGGAAAACCCAAAGACCCAACTCCACTGAGTTCGCCCACGCCCAACATTTTTCTCCATTTTCTGCAACAAAAACGATCGCTAAAAATCCCACAGGACTGAACATAACGAGCAAAAAAACCAATTTAGGAAAAAGGTGTGAATCTTGGCATTTTCACAAATGCAAATTTACAGAGGCGACTACGCCTGCGCTGCGTTGAATAAAAATGCCAGAGCGAAGTACAAGGTCCACCAGAAGTCAATGAATGCGTGGTCAGTGGAACGCACATTCAATTATTGCGATCACTCCGCTCTTTGAAGGCAGGATGGGGTGTTCGCGCGCAATGTTGTCAAGCGCCTTTGTGCTTGCGCGCCAACATTATCAAGCGCCATCATGCAATGCAAGACAAAATGTACCTCGATGCACGCACGCAACATTATCAATCAGATGGATGCAGGCACATCGATGGATGCAGGCAACATTATCAAGTGTCTCTATGCATGTGCGCAACATTTGCGCGTTGGTGCATGCGCGCAACATCGTCATGCGTCTCGAGGCACAAGGGCAACATCATCAAGCGCCTCGATGCATGCCCGCAACATTGTCAAGCGCCTCGATACGTGCGGCCAACATTATCAAGCGCCTCGATTCATGCGTACAACATTATCAAGTGCTTCAAGCTCTCGATGCGTGCGGGCAGCGTTATCAAGCTCTCGATGCCGGATGCATTGTGCAATATTGTCAATGGCCTCGATGAACGCGGGCAGCATTATTTTCAAGCGCCTCGATGCATGCGCGCAACATTGTCAAGCGCCTCGAGAAACGCGCGCAACACGTGGGCTTCTGTGAAAACAGAAATCCATCACAGAAGTCCACGAGAAGGCGACATTTACTTTGGAATGGTTTCTGGCGCACACTGTCTCTGAAATGCGCACAGTGAGCCAATTTTAATCCATAAAAGATCGGGCGTGGAAGGGGCCAGGCCGCAATATCTTGAAAGAGGACATTGGCAATCATCGAATCGAATAGACTCAACAAGAAGAAAGCAAAGAGCAAAGAAGGTCAGGCAGGAAAAAGGTGATTAGCATAATTCAGAACGACAGCAAGGCAGAGACAACATTTTGGGCCAAATAATGGTTAACGGCCGACAGGGTGCTACGGAAAGGAAGAATGGCGCAAGCAAGCGGCCGACGACGGACGACCACGCGAGCAAGGCAATGCAATCGAATGGGCCCCGACCGCAGGGGCCGAAAAAACTGTTGCGCTTGCACAAGCAGGAAAGATGGAATGGTCGCACCACACCCTTTGGTTTGAGAAAACGAAATTCCACATGGGTTTGACAGTTTTCGAGTTTCAAAGGGCTGCGGTAAAATTGTGCCCGGCAAAAAAATCGTCAAAAATTTCCTGCCCCAGGGGCAGGCAAGCCTTGCGGTGAGATCAAACAATGCAGCAATGTACCAATTTCCGTGCAATGTACCAATTTCCGACATCCGAATAAAGCAGCGTTTCTTTCGTCAGAATCGCCGGAACCTGCTGCCACACGCCGAAGCCGCCGAAACTCAAAGCCCATAAACCGGTGATTTCTCTTGTCTGAAAGAGCAGCCACGATTTGGTTGAAGAAGTGCGAATTTTTGATTCTTGGGGTTTGTTGTTCGGCTTTTGCTTTGCTTTTTTTTTCAATTTTCGCCATTCTTTTTTTTTTCTAACGCAGGTGGTATTTAACAAGTTACCGGCAAGCCGACCCTTGGTTTCTTAGCAGATTTGTTTCTTTCAGGCACAAGTGATGCTTGGCGATCTTCTGAAGAACAGAACGTGACAGACCACATAGCGCCGTCGATTTCGGGGTCGGGTAGATCATCCTGGCCAGTGATCTGTCTCACAGAAACCATCTCATATCGCGAAGGGGAGTTGATCTTTTTTTAATTGAATTGATTTGAATTGGTGACAAAAATACTTTCAACGTTTTTATCAGCGATTTGACAGCTTTCAAAACTTGAGAAAAGGGTGACGTGTCTTCTTCAAAGAAAATCACACATCCGCTGACAATTCCCTCAGGTCGACATCAACGCCCACTGGTGATGTCCCTTTTGACTTCACACGCCTAAAGTCCTCTCAAAACGTCGTCTGTTACGAGGTAAATAGAAGACCTCGTCTTCTATTTTTACTTGGTCTGTAACTTCTGCCAGCCTGTCGATGGATCGCGACAAAAAGAATGCGCGTCCAGAAAATCTCAAAGAATGGTGGACAGAAATTGAGAGCACCCATCCGTTTTAATTGCGCTGAAGAATTCAATTGCAGACGAAGGAAAAGAAGAAGAAAAAATTGATCACACCCACACGTGGCGTTCGTTTCCGTCGTGTATTCCCCGCTGCTCACACCGGTTCACACAGATCATTCATTCTTTGCGCACTGTGCAGAGACGACATGGCAGGGGCAGGTCGAAAGACACAAGCCCAGCAGGAAAATGAACGGTTAAATGGCAAAGCCAGAGAAAGCACGGATTACGTGAATCGTTGTGAGCCACCAACAGCAACCAAAGCCAACTGAGTGACTTGGATGATACTCAGAGTGTAGCCAACCTCAAGTGTACCCGACCAACACCCAGCTTGCAGAACTGTGGGGAACCACACCAAGGGGCACTGGGTCACAGTTCCAAAGACCTGTCTGCATGTGGAGCGGGTCAATTTCGCGGACGTGATTTGCGGCTTTTGGATTTGCGTGATCTGTGCATGGTGCCTAGGTACCCGCACCCACAAGCAATTATTGGCGGTGAGGGTAAGCAGGGTAGGTTAAGTTTGGTCAGCTAAATTATGTGACAACGAAACGGAAACCCCTGTTCACGATGCGAATTCGGCCCACTCCACAGATTATAAGATCTTTGCAAATGTTAGGCAATCAAAGTTCTAATTTGAACAATCTAGAAGCAAAGTTGTCGGTGAAGTGCACCTATAGTATTCCAGGTGTTTCTCACAATGGATATGGATTACACATCCGCTTGAAATGGTTCCAAAAGAACCTGGCAGATCGATTAAGGGTTTTTCTATCCCCTCCCTTGGAGGAAATTTTTTGGCACTTTTTGACATTCATTTTGGAGAAATGTCTCGAAACCCAACAACCAAAACTCATGGACGTATTCCCGATGGCACCACAACCCTCCCCCCGCCAACGAGGGTGCCAATCTCCCTGCACATTCCTGATGCACCCCAAAAGTACCAAAGGACTGCCGAGCTATTTGGGGCATGCGTGGCGAAGGACGAAATTTATTTGAAAATTATTGTTTTGTATTTTGTGGATACCCGAATGTGTCGTCTGCGGCTTCTTTCAACGGAATATGCCGAGAAACCGCGAACAGATCATCACGTCAGACGGTTTCCCAATGCAGCCCGTATAGTGGCGGCGGAATTAATGACCCCACTCACACGTAAAAGTTGCAACTGTTCAGATTTACGCAACAACTCCATGCTGCAGAAATTAAAGATTCTCTTTTATTCCCGAGGTCAAAATCTGACAGCTCCAGAAAGCTCTGTTGAAATCTGGAGCTTTAATTTCTACCGCCTGCATAAGAGTAAAAAGAAAGAAAGTTTCGGAGGCAACAGTTAAATGAGAAAAACACATGAATGAGTGCAATAAAAAGCAAAAAGATCAGACCTCATATCCATGGCCAGGTCATGAAGGAACGGATCTCGACTTCCCGCCAAAAGAAACCCATTCACAAAGACAACCAAATGCCAACCATCGAAACAAACAACTGGTCTGTGCCCAATCAACATATTATTTTCTGCGCCAACTCCCAATTGAAACGAAAGAAATGACCCGATTATTCGCGTAATAGCGTGTCCACACATTCGCGATTTTGTCGCGTTGTCGCGTCGTCGCGCGCGTGTTCGCGACTTTGGATGACAGAGAGCTTTTTTTTGCAATAATGCTCGATTGAGCCCTGTACTCGCAAGAAAAAATATTTTTGACACCATCTGGTGCGACAACATCTCCTTGTGTGTAGTTCACTGCATGGTGATTCGTTCTTCACGCATGGCAATGTCGTTGCACCGGACGTTTTCGCGCGCGACGACGCGACAAAATCGCGAATGTGTGGACACGCTATAACCTGTGGGCCACGATAAAGACAGACCAGACATATGTGAACCTATTTTTAATCATGCCAACGACTTCTGACTGCGTGAGCAGAGCAAGCAACCCAAAGGCACAGTTGGAGAAACAATCAAATTTCAAATCATAACACATGTTGCATTGCGATCTGAGACCACGTGTGCTGCCATCGTCCTCAACATACGCAGTTTTGCATACATAAAATATAGATCCACACACGCACAAGAAGATCAATCAAAAAATCATAAAAAAACAAGCACAATGTCAATGGCAGTCGGAATGACCGCAACCTTCGATTGATTGCAGACATGCATGTGGACGACCAACGCTGCGATCAGAAAAATATCACTGCATCCGAACAACTTGGACCAACAGCAAGAGACAGGTCGCGAGGAATGAAAATCTCCCGGGGGTTTGGATTTTTCCAACGTCTTCGGTCCTCTCGATCAAAAAAAATTCCCCAGAAAAAAATAAATACAAACCACGGAGGAGTCCCCGGTCAGCAGCATTCAGCACTGCCTTCCCGTCAAAGTCAGGTGTGACCTTTTTAATTTCCTGTGTCCGCGCATCAACAACGCAGAAACAAAATATATTTTTCGCTGAGGTATTCCAACGGCGCCGTAAAAATCTGCTGTTTCAAGAACTTTGCTCCGAGAGGATGACTTTGCCACTCGCAAAAATGTTTTTTTTTTTTAATATGCAACAATAATTTCCATTTCTCAGTAGACGCTTGCGGTAGCAAAGAAGTTGGATAACAAAAGGAAAAAAGGAAGAGGTCAAAAAATAGTAACAGAACAGGACGGCTAGATACCTACCCTGAGGTTGGGCGCCCGGTGTGGTCCGACCCGCGGTACCCATGCATTTTGGCCTTGATAATCTGCCCAATAAAAAGTGGTCAGATTTTCCCAAAACGGTCGGAAATTCTGCTTCATTCCGTATTTGCACTTAAAATAATAATTAAGCATGCAAAACGTAAGAATGAAAAATTATCATAGATGTCATTGCATACGTCATTGGATTTTCCCAATTATTTGTCTCCGCTGCAGACGGTCGGATGTCCCCAAATCCGAACCATGTCCGGTGGTACATGGGCGGAAATTCCCAAAACGGCTGCGAGTAAAACTGTCTTCGCTGACAAGACAAGTACATCTTATGGGTGTTCGTTTATTTTTCCTAATATTGGTTTGGCGAGACCAAAGCAACGTTCATCGTCCATTTGTCTGTTCATTGGCTGTTATGGAATGGAAGCCGCAAAGAATCTTGAACCCTAAAACTTCTTTCCGCCAATTAGAGAAAACAAAAAAAAATTGACTTCTATCCGCAGAAAACATGCTGGATTATCAAAATTCAAGACTTTGGAAGTTGATGAAAATGAAGTTGAACGGATCTACTAAGTACAAAGCCACAGAACCTGCAATTTTTATATTTTTGTTCCAAATTAAATTCACAATGTCATAAACGCAGCATGAAATTTTCCAGGGCCACCAATAGAAAGATGCCATCCCCAGGTTTCTTTCGGATCAAAATTTGGAATAGGTACAAGCGTGTTGACGAACTGTTTGAGCCGGGCAGCCCAAACAGCCAAACCAAAACCACCCCGGAAAAAAGGACAAAGATGGATAAAACCTCGTACAAATTCGCACGCATTTCGCCCTGGACAGTACAGGGCATTTCGCAAAAACTGCTTTTGGCATAGTCCGTCCGCCAGATTGATGAAAGTCGAACGCAAAAGACCTGTGAGCACGACGATATAACCACGATTGCACAGTCATTGTGCCCGGTGGTTCTGCCCATGGTGGCCAATGGACGGACAACAAATTCGGCAGTCTGGCTCATATTTCTGTGTTTTTCGTGCGAATCACCCTGTAAGTCGTATAATCAAAGTTTCTCCAAAAAGACAAGGCTGAGTGAGCCTGCGAGCCTCTTTGTGCCTGCCTGCCAATCAAGCGGCTCTCCAGAATTTCCAAACTGAAGGATCCTATCAGTTCTGCTTCCTTCCGATTTCAGATTGAAAGGCGCTCGAAAATGAAAGCAAGCCCACAACCAACAAGAGTGAAAAGGAAGCCAGCGAATTCCTTTCATTTAGCCTAAGGACCATGGCTGCACACCGGGAAGCGTATTTTATTAATCTATACGAATTCGGCAATGTCCCGATTTGGCACTTGGACAAAAAAGCAAAATAAAGCTAACCTGACCTAACCTAACCAACCTAACCTACCCTAACCTAGCCTAACTAACCTATCCTAACCTTACCTAACCCATTTTCTATGTTCAGAGTGTTTTCTTGCCTTTTTTGTGGCTCGGGACTTTTACATGCGGTTAGATGGAAAAGTGCCAAATTCGTATAGATTAATCAAATGCGCCACCGGGAAGGACTTCTAGGATAATCGAGAGCCATGTTGGCGCAAAGAAATTATAGCATGTGCGGTCGGTTCTTCATTTCACAAGGGGCAGTCAAAAATTTTAACTCCCTTCCGCGTGTCAGCCGAGAAGGCAACTCCACAAGAAGACCCGATACTGTGGCAGCGTATTATCCATACGAATCGGGGAATATTCCATTTTTTCACTTGGACAAAAATGCAAAATAAAGCTGAACTAACCCTACCAAACCAACCCTAACCTATCCTATAACGTAACCTCACCTATTTTCTTTGTTCAAACTGTTTTTCCACTTTTTGTGGGCCGGGACTTTTCCACGGGGATAGATGGAAAAGTGCCCGATTCGCATAGATTAGGGCCTAATCAAATGGGCGTCCGGGCAGCGTATTTTTTTGTCTTACGAATCGGGAGATATCCCGACTTTTCTCGTTAACAAAAAAAGCAAACAACAGCTAACTTAACCCAACCTAACCTGCGCAACCTATCCTAACCTGACCTACCTGCGGCCTTCCCTGACCCAACGTAACCTATTTTCTTTATTCCGAGTGTTTTTCTCATTTTCTGTGGATTGGAAGTAAAAAATGGGGTTAGATGAAAAAGTCCAAATCCGTATTCAAATCGGTACGCGTCCGGGCACACCGCACAACCCTCAAGTAAGCCGACCATTCCACGTTCAATCGCCAAATCCCGTTCGAGTTCAACAGTGTTTGTGTTAAACAATGCCAGGTTCCGACGCAGCACAAATGACCAATAATTGGACATCAGAAGAGCTGGCTAAAGATTTGTGTCAGCCAACTTTAAGCTGCCAGGCCAAATCAACTTTTTGTCCATCCCTCGTCCCTGGTGGCTCGCACAAATTTGTTCCACGAAAACCGAAAGTTGCTGAAATGATAAGATAATCCCACCGATTCAGTTGGAATGCCCGGACATAAATTCCTGCAAAATACCTACCTATTGGTTCAAAGCTAGACAACGTCGCTAGCCTGGGAGTATCCGTCGCTAGCCTGGGAGTATCAGCCCCGAATCGACCACCCGAAATGAATTCGAAAGAAACTGACTGTGGAACTCACATGTGGAAAGAGAACCAGTGGAAGATTCGGCGACGTCAGTCAAAATCTAAATCTTGTAGTTTTCCTTGTTATATCAGACAGAAAGTAAGAAAGAAGTGTTGGGTATTGGACAGCCAGGGAAGCGGTGGAATCTGAACTCAATTTGAATGAAACCAAGAATGTTTCCCTGAGGCCAGAGGGTCGCTTGCAGATCGATCGAACAATGCCGAATGTTTGCATGACGGGGTGTTCCAGAAATCAATCATGAAATTTAATTTTGCAATCAGCACAAATGCAGTCTGAAAACCAGCAGCTTTTTTATTCGAGTTCCTGCACGATTTTCAACCAAAAATAAAATCATTATTTTTTCCAAACAATGTAATGTCAAAAACAAGAACAATGCAGTTTATCACCGGGCTGTGGCTGGCAGTCGAAAGATGGGTAACGGGCGTGTCTTGAATGCGAAACTAAAGTTTCCTTTTTTTGTGGAGTTTGTTGGTCACTCCCAGAGTCTCGTGGGTGTCTCATTGGTGAATTTGACAGTGAGATGGGTGATGACACTGGAATCGGATCACAAAATGAACCCAGAAGTTATCAATTGGTGGCACTTCAATTTCGTTTTACCCTTCGTAATCGGTGATATTTTGTCTCACTGCCAAGGTCACTTTGGAATCCTCACGTTCGGGACGAAACCGAATCGGTTCGTTATCGGGTCGCTTTGCCACCAATGCACTCGGTTTGAACTTTTTGGGCAAAGTCATTTACAAGGGGGGACACAATTGCATGATCCCAGGGAAAGATTTTCAGAAAAAAGCTGTGCTCTTGGCCGTGCAATTATGTCCTCCCTTTGGCGCCAGCATGCGGCACAGGATGTGCCGCATGCTGGAGCCACTGTCAGGTAGTCGGTTGGATGAGGTTAGATTGGGTTAGCTTAGGTCAGGTCAGGTCAGGTCAGGTTAGGTTAGGTGAAGTTAGGGTTTTCTGTGTTGTGAAATTGAAACCTAACTTTAAACAACCTGGACCTTACCCAACCAAATCTGCAGGAACAAAAAAACCAAGCATGAACAAAGAAATTTCAAAAAGAAACCCGTTTGTCGATGCCAAAGAGGTGCACAATATTGCATGACACAGAGAAAAGGCACACCCTGTACCGTCTGATGGTGCTGAAGATGTCACCTGAAAATGTTTCCCCGTGATCGTGTAATTGTGTCCCCCCCTTATAAACGACAGAACCCAACTTTTCTTCCAATTCCATAATTTTATTAACTAAGCTGTTTTGAGAGAACAGACCAGGCAGTTTATTTCAGTTTAAGATATACAAACTTTTTATAAAGTATCAATACCAATGAAATTTGCAGGAATTTTTTAAATGGAATTTGCCTTTTTTGAATTTTTTTTTCTTCATTTAAAATGACTCTCTTCAAAAAACTAGTCTTTTCTTCAAGCAAATTGACTTTCAATTTGTCGTTTAAAAAAAAATTGTGAAAAAAATCTTTTGGCGGCTACCTGTCAAAAATGGACTGTTTGTGAAACAAATTTGTTTCATGAAAAATTTGTCTAAAAAAAACCTTTTCAGGAAAAAACATATTTTTTCAAAAGTGTTCTCAAAATTATTGTTGTCCTTTCATTAAAAAAAAAAAAAATCAGAAAATGGCTTTTTATTGGAAAAAATTTCCTTTTCATTTTAAAATTGGTATCTTTGAAAAATGTCCAAATATTTGTCTTTTATGTCTCTTTATGCAATCCTACCTCTGAAAATTTGCCTTTTTTTTGGAAAAAAAATTTCCATTTAAAAAATTGCAAAGGAAATATTTTTCATTCCTTTTTTACAGCATGGGCCTGGGATCAGACTTCAGAATAGATATAACACTGAACGCAAAGAAATTCCATAAAAACATCAACTGTGTGCTTAAAAAACTTCAAAAATAGGCCCTAGGCCAAAGATAAATTGATAAAAAAAACTTAAAAGTCAAAGACCTGCTTTTCAGATTCATAGCTCTTTTCGAGTACCTACCCAATGAGCATCATGTGTTCATTCGACGAGGAAACACCTTTGCATTATGGTCAAAATATGTACCTATTTCCCTGCTCGCCACCACTTTTGCAAATGAATGCCCTACCTCACACAATCACTCACTGCACCTTTTTCTGCCTTAAGGAAACCACCCCATCAAAAAAGTTGCACATAGGTACCTTGCTACCTCAACCATAGAAACATTGAGGACGGGGAAGGATACCTCTACCGGCAGTTATTCCAGAGAATATCGAATGATTTGCTTCCACTGCGAGCCTGTCTGAGCAAAGAAGAGAGAAAATATCAGCAGCAACTGGCTTTCACAGGGTGACCACTATTCTGACTTTGCAACATTCCCCTCAAGAGATTTCCAGGTTTTCCAAAGTGGATTTGCTGGCAATTTTTCCAGTTGTCATGGTGCAGTCCAGCCTGGGATAAACCCCCCCCCCATCAAGTAGGGTCTTGAGCGGAACCCCCAGCTCCCAAAAGAGCAGAACCCGTCCCCTGACGGGTCAGAGACCAAGAAGCTTGGTAATGAAATTTTGAAAATGCAGAGGGTTCATTATGGTGCAATACCTTGGATGACACATGGTGTCACAGATGACACATTGTTACGAGTGCCGGGTCATTTTTATAAAATTTCCCCGAGAATTCACAGGGTTTTCGATAAGAGCTAAAATTCCCTCAAATTTCCAAGCTTTCCTTAAGCCCCAAAAGTGATGTCCGGAGTGGAGACCCCAAAAATGAAGAAATTTTAAAACATGGGGTTCATTTTAGGTGCAATACCTATTAGTGGTCCGGAGGCCAAACTTGAAACTTCCCTGTAACTGCGTGCTGGCCATTCCCACAAAATTTCCCTTAGAATTGGCGTTCCAGGCACCTCGTTCTTTAAGAAATTCAGGACACACTAAGATTTCTCTTTTAAGGTGACCCGCGAGGGGTGCCCAATACTCGGTAAATAATGAAAATTGCATCGAAATTTGCATTTGAAATGAATTTTACACTTTAGCGTCAAACTTTGATTCGCTTTGAGGTGTTTTGGTGAATTTGAGGCTTTTCCGGTGCAGAATTCGCATTCCATGACAAAGTTAAAAACATTAGGGATATGAGTGTAAGATTCAATTAGCCAGATGCATGAGACTCAATTTGACAGGTGCATGGAATTGAAAAAAGACTTGTTCCACCACAGCAAAGCACGGGAGCACCAAAATCGTGTTCTTGCGACAACTGTGCAGATATATATTCAGCATATAAGTAGGGGTAGGTGGCATCGCTGTGAGCATCCTTCCCTGCCGCAGGAAAAATGGTGGCCCATTGTGGACACATACGAGAGAAATGAAACATTGCAAAGCCCAATAGATGTGCAACCGTTTTTTCCAAGCTGTGAAAAATTCCAGAACTGAAAGAAAGGCTTCATCCGACCATTGGTGAGACTCGGGGAGAACTTTACAATAATTATTAAATGATTAAATGCACTTTTAATTTACATCTTCTCCGTGTTTTCTTTCTTCGACACACGACACGCTTCGGGGCGTCACGCTCCCGTCATCAGGTGCTGGTCGAATGAGCAGACGACACGTCAGTTGAGGGTGCCTCCAATGAACTTGACGGATTTGCAGCTTTGCCTGGCATGTACTGCTGTCTCTTGGTCTGGATGAAGGGCTTCCAAGAATGATGCAGCGGCATGCATTCACTTGAATTGATGGCCTTGTACCCCAATTTGGCTATGTGGTAGCACTCTGTCGGCAGTTGTTTTTCCTTTTTGCTGTTTTTCTAACGTTTGATCAGTTTGATGTTTCTATCAAATTTTTACTGCCTTGTTCTCCTGTAGTCCCCGATCACAAACCTGGCAACTCGACGCTGAATTTTCTCAATATCATCACAATAACGTGTCAAATAGGGATCCCATGTTAAAGTCCATATGTGTTAGGTAGGAGAGACCAGGGCACAGTGGATTATTTTTTGTTTTTCAACAATTTGAAAATTGATAGATATGCTTTTTGGATTATATCTCCACAGATGCTTTTGGACAAACCCTTTGCCACCAAGATTGGACACCCTGGTTTTGCTACAGGTGGTGTCAGCTTTTTACTTTATTTTTTTGTTTTTTGTAAAATTTGTGTCAGTGTAAAATGTGTGTAGGATTTGAGAGAACGTTTTTTCTCATTTTAACGTTTTGAACTCCATAAATTTTATCCACTCTGGCCCATGTCTGGGGCAATGTGGATCATGCCATGGGGCACACTGGATCAGACAACTGATCACGACAATTAAATGTTTTGCGACAGACATAAAACTTTCCATGGGGCATAAATATTTTGACATCATGTGGTCAATATCCTCGAAGAAAAACTTACAAGTGCTCAGCTGTAAGTTTTAGTGTCCCAAATATGACTAATAGGTTAGGTTGGAGTTCGTTAGTCGACAGGAGAAAAGTTCACCGTCTCGTGTCGCTGTTTCAGGTTCTGAGTAATTACGGGGGTTGGGGAGATTGCCTTCAATAGATTAGGTGCCCCACCTTTCTTTCTCGGAACGATCACCAATTTAAAATTAGGTCACTGAGTGTTAGGAAAGACGTGGGAAAATTC
>JASGXE010013281.1:0-11912 GCA_030068105.1 Sinentomon sp. SZTP_YWyxl
TCATCTTGTTCGTGACGACAAAACGTCCGAGAAGAAATAGCAATTGGACACTAAAAAAGTTTGGAACTGGTTGGTTTCTCCCATGAGATCCAAATTTCAGCATCCGAGCCTTCAAATAGCTGTGATACACAGGTCCAGACATCCAAACGCATGAAGAGCAGAAAGACTGATTTGCAAAATAACAAAAAATTTGACACAGCAAGCAACCAGCTCGTAATAGATTTCACTTGTATTCAGCACCAATCATGTTATTCAGCAAGATCCCATTTTCGCCAATTCAATATTTTACCTGCAGCAAACCAGACCTGGCCTGCTCTTGAAGTTTCATTTTCCTGTATTTTTGACAAAATGTAATGCTGCATTTTTGCGGCATGCGCCTTTTAATTTTTTTTTTCATTTTGAAATCAAAAAGTGTGTTTGACCATTTCATTCAGCAGACTTGAGTGCATCTTTTTGATGTGGCTGGTAACCATGGTGACTGAACCATATTTCAGGTGTGAAAAGCTTCTTCCCTTATTTTCCATTTTGAAACTTTTCAGATTCATGGCATCAGTGGTTGAAATGAATTGCATTTTTGTGTCCCAAACGATAAAAATAAAAAAAAAATCAACACCAACGCCCTCCGAAGAGAAAAAGAACTAACAGAAACACAGATTAAACCACTAAATTCAGATTCAGCTGGTTTTGGTGGTGCCCCTTATATGAGAACTGTTCATTTGATCCGACAAAAGTTGGTTTCCATGAAGGGTTCCATTTTTTCATTTTTGAAAATTTTTTTTTTTTCCTTTTTTTGGGGGCCCGAAGGAGACATGAATAAAAACCGTCCCATCCGAGTTTTTTTCCCCCCCCGGGGGCGGCCCACCGTCGATAGCGATGATGGAGCGCGGTCTGAATTGATGCACATGTGTCGTTCTGCGGTGAGATTGGTTCATGTGGAGTGCGTTGGGGAAAACGCAGCAATGAGTTGTCGTACTTTTTGTGTTTAACAAAGTTCTTCAGTGGTGGTCAGTGGTGATCAATGACAGTCAATGGTGGTGAATGATGTCAAAGGAGGTCAAGGGTGGAATGGCGGTCGATGGTCAATGATAGTCAAAGGTAGTCAAGGGTGGTCAAAGGTGGTTTATGGTGGTCAAAGGTGTCATTGATGGTCAAATGTGGTAAAAGGCAGACTCAGGGGTGGTCAAAAGTGGCCAATGGTGGTCAATGATGGTCAAAGGTGTCAGTGATGGTCAAAGGTTGTCAATGATGGTCAATGGTGGTCAAATGTGTGGTCAATGATGGTCAAAGGTTTCAGTGATGGTCAAAGATGGTCAATGATGTCAAAGATGGTCAAAAGTGGTCAAGCGTGATCAAAGATGGTCAAGGGTGGTCAATGATGGTCAAAGGCGTCAGTAATGCTCAAATATGTGGGCAATGGTGGTAAATGATGGTCAAAGGTGTCAATGATGGTGAAAGCAGGTGATCAAAGGTGGTCAATGATGGTTAAAGGTTGTCAAAGGTGGTTAATGGTGGTCAATGATGGTCATGGTGTCAATGATGGTCAAAGGTGGTCAAAGCGGACTCAGGGGTGGTCAAAAGTGGCCATTGATGGTCAAAGGTGGCAGTGATGGTCAAAGGTTGTCAATGGTGGTCAATGATGGCCAAAGGTGTCAGTGATGGTCAAAGGTGGTCAATGGTGTCGAAGATGGTCAAAGGGGTCAAAAGTGGTCAAAGATGGTCAAAGGTATCAGTGATGCTGAAATGTGGGCAATGGTGGTCAATGATGGTCAAGTGTGGAAATGATGGTCAAAGGTTGTCAAAGGTGTCAATGATGAAAGCAGGCGATCAAAGGTGGTCAATGATGGTCAAAGGTGGCCACCTTGGACCATCTGGCCATCATTATAGGACCTTTGACCACCTTTGACTAATATTTGACCCACTTGACCACATTTGACCACCTTTGACTATCATTGACTATCCTTTACTACCTTTCACCACCCTTGACCGTCATTGATCACCTTTGACCATCATTTGCACCTTTGACCATCATTGACCACCTTTGACCATAATTGACACGAATTGACCACCCTTGACCACATTTGACCATCATTCACCACCTCAAAGAGTCATTGACCACCATTGACTACATTTGAGCATCATTGGCAACTTTGACCATCATTGACCACCTTTGACTACGTTTGACCATAATTGACAAGAATTGACCACCCTTGACCACCTTTGACCATCATTCACCACCTTAAACAGTCATTGACCACATTTGAGCATCATTGGCAACTTTGACCATCATTGACCACCTTTGACCATCATTGACAAGCACTGACTACCTTTGACCATCATTGACACCTTTGGTGTTCACCACTCATGGTGTTCATCCCGTTCGTGGAGAAAAACGCCCAAACAGGTGACCCCGAAAATGGGCAGTGCAGGCGTCCAGTTGCGACTTCTTTCATCGCTAACACTTGCACTGCCATCTTCTGGATTTCTCCATGGAACTAAAATTCAAGACGGCTACGCGGAGTCGCAATACTTTATCCTCTATGCTCTGCCGAAGGCCAGACAAAAAACCCTCCTTGCAAAAGCAGCCTCCTTGCAGCCCAAAAACCCCTCCTTGCAAATGCTGAACTATGTGATCCACATTTCACAAATGCTGAACTGTGATAAAAATTCGCGTTGATTCTGACAAGCCAATAATGTCCATTCCAAACGAGAAAATTGTCGAAGTGTGGGTTCATCACTTTGATTTGCCGTGGTCACAAAAGTGGTGAATGACAGAAAGAGGTTCCCAGCCTTCAAGGAAATTGGAACATGCATCTGCAGAGAGGTGATGGCATCTACTGGTATCTCAGGGATGCACAAAGTACTCCTCTTTGGCTGTTTTTTTTACTCTCACATGCAGGGCCAGGTTGGTAACTGGATCCATAGCCGGCCGGTTGAAATATTGTCAAAAATGTGTTCTTGGTGGAATTTTGTTTGCATGCATTATTGCGTGTCCACACATTCGCGATTTTGTCGCGTTGCCGCGTCGTCGAACGTGCAAAAATTGTCAGGTGCAACGACATTTCCATGCGGTTGTAAGAATACACCATGCACAGTGTCTGCACACAAGTCGATATTGTCGCACTCGACAATTTTACGCGCTCGACGACGTGACAAAATCGCGAATGTGTGGACACGCTATTACTCTAAGGCCGGCAATTCTGCAGCCAAAGGCAACATTGCACATGGTTGGCATTCATGTCCACTGCGCAGAGAAAAAAGCCACAGGCATGTTTTTCGAATGCTCTCGAGGTGGTGTTCCTCATATCCGTCAGGAGACGACCTTTTTTGGAAATTGACCATGAAATATTCCAATTTGTGCATCGGGTCTGCAAAGCTGGAATTTTCATTTGAAATGGTTGGCTGTCTTGAGGATGAGACATGATCAGATTGCACAAACCAAAATAGCGCATGTTCGATGGGAAAAGATGTTTGGCGCTTATTTTGTAATGTCTATCAAGACGTTTCTTTGCACCACATCCTGAAAGCTGGAATTCTCACCTTCCCCGAAAGTGTCGCCAGTTTTGACATGAAGACCGTCAAAAGAGCAGGAACTCTAGCTTTCCAGACGTGGCACATACAAATTAAAAATTTATACGAATTCCACATTTGTTAAAATCATCAACGCAATACCCATAAATTTACAGACCTTTCTTCACCATGACCATGTTCCAGTATGGATGGTGGCAGCATTCAATTACCCATGCATGCAAAATGGCCATTGAAACTGCCATTTTAAAACGTGAGTTAAAAACTTGACATACATTAAGGGGGGGGGAACCTTTGCACAAATTTATTTTATTTTTCAACCGATTTTGTTCAAACTTTGCACACATTTTGGGGCCACTTTACTAAGATCTGTGCAAAAATCAATCCAAAGGTCAGCAACCTTACGCCTAACTTCACTTTTGCACCAGAATCAAATTAAATTTTATCGAGTCAAAAAGCGGTAAATTTTAAGTGTGTCAATTTTTAATCTTCTGTGTTGTTCCCAAGCGGAGATTTTGCATTCGAAAGTTTGCCGAACATGAAAAATCTGAGTTCCGAGTAAATGAAGATTTGCAAAGAGTTGATTTTTTCAACTTCGAAAAACCGATTTTGGCATCGTCGAACTTTTTTGTGCCATAACTCAACCTATAAGCATTGAGATTTTGCATTCGAAAGTTTGCCGAACATGAAAAATCTGAGTTCCGAGTAAATGAAGATTTGCAAAGAGTTGATTTTTTCAACTTCGAAAAACCGATTTTGGCATCGTGGAACGTTTTTGTGCCATATAGCCCATAACTCAACCTATAAGGGACTTGGAAGGTTGAAATTTGCTTGAAACAAAAAAAAAAAAACGCTCCTGATTCGTCTAGAATGATCAAATTTTGTTGCCTCCTTTCCGTGCAATGGTCATTTTTCTGAAAGATGCCATTTACCATGGATTACGCGATAGCGTAAAAATTCATTTAGGTGCCTTCGCATTTTAGTCCGTAACTTCCAAACCATGTGGAATTTCAGAAAACGGATTGCACCACTGGAATCAGGAAAGTTTTGTGCACAAGATCACCAAAACCCCAATTTACTTCAAAAAAAAAAAAAAAAAAAAAAAAAAACAACACTTTAAAAAGAAAAGAGAAAATTTAACTTGAAAAGCACACACCTGGATCGATTTCGCCA
This sequence comes from Sinentomon sp. SZTP_YWyxl, assembly GCA_030068105.1. Taxonomy (NCBI): domain Eukaryota; kingdom Metazoa; phylum Arthropoda; class Protura; order Sinentomata; family Sinentomidae; genus Sinentomon; species Sinentomon sp. SZTP_YWyxl. The sequence goes on from JASGXE010013281.1 coordinate 4,699, forward strand.
TCTGACTACGATGGCATCTTCTGCAGGACTGAAGTTCGCACAGGTTTGGCTGGAGTAGACGACAGTGTGCTGGGTGCATTTGACGTTTTTTGTGATAGCCAAGGTTGGAAATCTGACGAATTCTCCAGATTGAAATTCTCCTGTGCCACTCGTGCCTGGCTCGGAGACGGAAGAGGAAAAATGGGTGGACGTTTCTTGAAGAACTGGTGCCAGGCTTGGTTGAGGCCTGTGGCTTCCATAATATTGATGCAATTTTCCACCCTCAGTATGGGGGCATGTACTAGTAATTTCACCTCCACATTTTTCACATGCTTCAGAATGTCCAGGCTGCCCTTCATGATGCAGGCTTCGAACAGCCTTTTGTACACGGGATTCTGTTTATGCGCAATCAGTTCTCCAGATTTGGTCCCAAAGAACTTTTATCTATTTCGATTGTACAAGAGAACAGAAAGGGTAGAGATTTTCAAGCGTTAATGAATTTCATGGCAGTTTGGTGTGTGATTGGAGATGAACAGCAATTGGATTGCTCCTCCCAGGCCAAGATAGCTGATAAACTCGAGGTGAGGTGATGCATGAGTGTCGACGCTGCAGGCGACCATGTCTTGAAGTGAAAGCATATCTGTGAGTATGACTTGCAAGTTGGTTAGAGGTCTGCGAATTTCTGAATGCCCCTCAACGTTTCCCGACCGGCCAAAATTAACATTTTGCAGAGTTTCCAAATACAAATGATTTTCTGCAATTAATTAACCCAACCCAATTTCAATCCGAAAAATGAACCTTCTCGTCACTGTAACCTGTAGAGGTCAAACCGGTGTACGTTCAACCGGGTACAGGTCGCAATTTTGTGGTGCAAGAAAGTGAGCAACAGCGCTCGGGCCAATGAGATTACAAGTGGGCACGACCACATTAATAATAAATCTCTGCTACATTAATGGTTTTTTTTTCAGTTTCTGCTGGATGAACAGCCAGCACTGGCCTGATGTGGGTTTAGAAACCTGGATCGTTGACACGCAATCACCAAATTTCCACACTGAGTTGTCAAACGTTTTCACAAAATTATGAGAGAAAAGACAAGTTATTTTATTAAAAGATATTTTATTTTTTTATTCCATGGAATGGAGGTGATTAAATTTTCTAAATAACTTAATCAGGAGATAGGAATAATTAAAAATTATTCTCAATTTGTTTTCTGCATTAATAAGTTCTTTTTTCATCTTTTGCTGAAGCTGTACCAATTAAGTAACAGTTAATGTTTTTAATTTACATGGTTAATAGAGTGGTTCCGTAAAAGCAATTAATTATAATCAATTGTTAAAATTATTACATTAATTTGTTTTTAGTTGTAGCTGTATGCAGTGACATGGGATGGAAGTAACTTATCGACTTCGTGAAACAAACATTGGCGTGAACCTATTTTAGACCTTTTTTAAAAATATGTTGGATTGTCCAAACAGAACGAAAGAGCCAACAGAGAATGAAACCTGTTTGGTGCGATTAAGCCACCTTTACCATAAAATTACTTGTAGAATGACATCCATGACCCGAAGGATGTCACTGAGTACATGCTTTCACATTTTAAGAAACTCTTCATGCATTGCAGGACATTTTGTCGGCGAAAATCTGACCAACGAATGACCCTCAATCGCGACGGGAAAAGGTAAAACTTGTATTTTTGCAATTTTTGAGAAACTTCTTGAGAATTTTTTTGCAAAATTTGAAAAAATGCCCCATAATTCCATGATTTTTCTGATGGTCCCCCCCCAGCCCCACGGTAAGTATGCAGAAATGCAAAGTGATCAGATGAATATTGTGGCTTCTGGGAGGTGAAAGGGGGGAGGACAGGGTGCAAGTCAAACTCTTGAAAACTTTTGATGAGGAAGTTGTTCGGAATGGGTTCAGGGTTGCTTTCCTGGTCAGGGAACTGGAAGTCAACCCCTCGGTCAGCTGCACAGAGTATTTTTTCTGTTGCTCATATATGGCACCTCTCGCTCACCTTTTTCATCCATCTGATCACTTTGTGCTTCTTCACAACCAATCTTAACGGCCACCAGGAACTGGAAGTCATATGGACACATGGAAATTTTCAGCTGCAAGAGGGGTGTTTTTTGTTTGCCGAACAATCTATGGGGTGATCCAGTGTGGATTAACGCGAATCCGAGGTTGGGAAGTAAATTTTCGCCATTTTCTTCAATGGAAAAAATTTACTCCGCAACCTCGGATTAACGTTAATCCACACTGGATCACCCCACGGAATGTTCTGAAAGTATCAAGGTCAAAATGATGGACTTTTCAATTTGAACCAATGGCAGCTGGGATGGCTTTGTCTCGAAATTGAAGGGCTCAGCTAAAACCATCCTTAATTTTCAGCATAACGGTGCATAATTGCGGTTGTTTATGCACATGCAAAAACAAGTATTACAGGATGTGTATGGGAACCAGCAGAAAGAGCAATTTTGAATGGCGCGAAAAAGAATGCAAAATCACGGAATGCAGCCAGAGGTCCCCTTGCGTGCATCATACGGAAGGATAATTATGAATGGTGCAAAAAAGAATGCAAAATCACGGAATGCAGCCAGAGGTCCCCATGGTGTGCGTCATACGGAAGGATAATTATGAATGGTGCAAAAAAGAATGCAAAATCACGGAATGCAGCCAGAGGTCCTCATGGTGTGCGTCATACGGAAGGATAATTATGAATGGTGCAAAAAAGAATGCAAAATCACGGAATGCAGCCAGAGGTCCCCATGGTGTGCGTCATGCGAAGGATTGTTAGAATTTTTCGTTGGAATAGGAATGCAACATTCGACCAATTCAAAAAACTGTCATATTGTTACCAAGTCAACGGGCATTCCAAAAATTTTATAATTTAACATAGTAGCTTGGGAGCCACAAATGCCCGTCCGATGATTTTGCACCCCAAACACCCTTTCCACTGTGGTCATCAGGTATGCTCCTGAAAAGATTTTCCCTCCGTTCATCTGAGTCTACAAAAATGCTCTCTGAGACCAGGCAAAAACTCCCAAACCGGCAAATCCTTACAAGTCATGCCAACTGTGGTGTTTTGATCCGAAAAATTTTGAAGAGGGTTCAGGAACAGAACATCACAGGAGACAAAAGCAAACATTTGGGGCCCAGCCCAAGTGCAGAGAGTCTGATAGTTGGTAGCACTCCATCAGGGTGCAAAGGGATAGAGCTCCTGCAGTTGGGAGGAGAAGCCTTCAAACTCCCTCAAAAGCAATTTTAAAAATACAGGTTCCTGAAAATCACTCCCTGGGCATTTCAGGGAGTGATTTTTGCCTGTAGCACTGATCTAATTCAATCTCTGCTGAGCTTACACTTGTCAGTAGGCCAGTGTAACAACAGACAAAGCACAAAAATGATTATAAAAGAACCAAGAATGCCGTATAACAGTATATATCGTCACATTGCATCAAGCATCAGCGGGTGTACTCCCTATTGTCACCGAGACCCAAGCTTCAACTCAACGTGTTGAGAAGATTTCATTTCTTTGCACAACGGCAGTTATTTTCCATTTTTGCCAAGGTGCACCCATATGTGGACAGGGAGGGAGTTTTTCTCCAGTTTTGTCCCTAGTCCAGCAGCAGCATCACGGGGTTTGCACCGGCGCTGGTTTGTCACACAAAAGCTTGGATATGTTTGCTCGAACACATGCGATAACAAAACAAAGCATTTGCAAATGATATCCCGTTTGTGGATTTCGATTGAGGTGCGCTCACCCAAGAGTTGGGGGGATGGTTGTCCGTGCTGGCCACCGGTTCAGAGTTAGAAGCCTGTATTGCCACCACTGCTGTCGTTTTATTGGCCATGTTCCACAAGGTCATGTCACAAAGAGTTTTCCACCAATCATGAAGTGGAGCTCATGGCCTGACAACATACCTCAAGGCTGATCTCGCCTATTTCACATTTCTCCTGCCATCGAGTGAAGTTCGGGGGCTGCTCCTTCCCTTGGACTTAACTCATAATAACTAACAAATGCTGTACAAAATGGAAGCCAATTTAGATACCTACATCAAAGAACTGCAAACATAATATTAGGCCAACGGGAGAAGGTTAACTTCAACTAAAAAAAATAACGAAACAAAAATACATGGCACCCAACAACAGGATGTGTACGCTTCTCCTCCTGCACACGCACATTTGACAAAAAAGAAAATACTTCAGAGGGTTTTATGCATGAATACAATACAATGTTAACATTTGCAACTAAAGGAAGTAAGAAAAACAAAAAAATCATGATGCTAAAAATTTCACTCATCGTTATTCAGGATTAATTTAAAAAACGACAAAAATACAGAAAAATGAAAAGCAAATTTGCAATTCTAATTGGAAATACGATCTGATCTCACGACCTCTGCTGGAATCTCCTGAAATCGCCAATCACTGACAACTGTGACGTCAGGGATAAAACAGGATGGAAATTCTATGCCACGCAATGACTGAATGCCACTCACTCTACCACTCAAGCACAGTCGATCTGGCACAACTACCACTTAAACAGTTCCATGGCACTCTCTTTCCATTGGCATGACAACACTTCACCCCTCTCCCATCCAAAATGAGAACAAAACAAGCTGAGCCCAGTGTTTGTTGAAACCCTCACATTGATTAAAATCTTTTCAATCCCCCCCCCTATTTTGTAGAATTTAAAGAAAGACGCCAAATGTAACAAGCTCTCGGAAATAACAGCAACAAGTCTCAACAAATCGATCACTAAAAGCAGGGCACTTCCGTTGACGATTATTTCAAAGCATGTTCGTGGAACAATTCAACAACTAGGTATATTTAAAAATGAACAGGGAACAATGTGGAATAAGATACTGATTTGGAAGTGCTGACGAAAATTTGGAAATATTGGCAACTGTTGAAGGCTGTGCAGCAGGCAATGAAAGATGGCCTAAAAGACCAAAATTTTGTAAACCGAAACATGCTCTTCTCATTGTCAATCACAGCTATAAACTAGTTTTTTTTAGTTATTTTCTGAGTGTAAGATGTGAAACTCTGAGTTGTAGATGGTTGGAATCTTTACACAGAGTGTACCAGAACTCTTTGAACACAGGAAAAATGTCAAATGTCATGCTAATTCAGGGGAAAAATATCGACTGTCAGCCTATTTCTAGAGATATGCAATTTCAACAGAGCTTGATGCAGTTGCCCGTGTTAACACCAATACCATGTTTTCAGCGCATATTATAATTAATTCCAAATGTCATCCAAGTTGAACTCCTGTGCCTGGAGAGATTTGGGGGGTGGAGTATCTGCACTCAAGTGACTTGGCTCATGTGACTTGACTGTACTCAACAACCTGTCTTGGCAAGATGAAACTGTTTTTAAGTATTGTTGGCAACAACAAAAAAGGCACTGGACTTTTATCAGGCTGCTATGCTGATGAACTTTTTCCAAGAATCTATGATTGGGAAGACAATAATAATAGGTGCACCGTTGTAATCATGAAAATTTTCTTTGACAGCGCAAACAGCAGGAAATGGATTTGTTATTGGTTTCACAGACTGTTTTTTTTTCTCGCATTTTTGATCGCACCAACAGCACCCATTCTACTATCACCATGGAAAGTGATCTCAATGAATAGAACAATAGTGATTAGTGTAAAATAGATAGAAAGCCTTAAAAGCCGAGATCCATGAAAAAGACAAGTTGAAACGAATTTTCAGTCACACAATCAGCCAGTCATCATAAGTCCCTGATGGACTGAGTGTCACAGATGCCGACCGGCCCTACCCTTGCGCCACGCTAAAGATATTTTCAGTCAGACAATTTGTCTAAAATTCCTGCCTCTGCTCTGGCACACACCCTAACAACTGCTGCAGAAAACGGCTGCAGTCTTTGGAGTTCCGTAGTAAAAAGCAAAAAAAGAAAAAAAAGCAGTGTACATTGATACTGTTGTTAATGGTTAATTATTAAAATAGCAAGAAGTACAGAATTCTGCAGCAAAAAAGCTGGAACTGACCAACCAAAATAATTTTAGAAGCTATTCGTACATCGGCGAAAATTGTTTTGATTGCATAAACACCGCACAAAAAGGCCGTCGACAGATGTGCGTAGAGCTCAAAAATTCTTCACGGACTTGAAACAATTCACGAGCTTCCCACGATGAGTACCAATCCAACAAAGTAGACAGAAACCATTCCGTAACAAGAACAAAGCGACGAAGGATGGAACATCGATGAACAAAAACGGGATAGAAAAGTCGAAAAACGGAATGAAAAACAAACTCGATCAAATGACCAAACTCAGCTCCTTCTTGCTCGGGAGGTTCATCCGCTTGCCCTGCCATATGCTATTGTGGATGGTGAAGGCGTCGATCGTGACTGTGAGATGCTTGGTGTGAACCTCTGCAAAACACTTTCCACCAGAGTTGTATCTGAAAAAAGCAATTTCAGACTTTAACTTAATTTCCTTCTCAAATTGCAGTCAATTTATGATCAGTTCAAAACAGATAAATCTGCAGCATCCACTGGGGCAAAGTGAAAGAGTGCACACCACTATTGTTGTACAGCAAATGCCTACCTTAAGTGTCATTGTTTGCAAGACATGGCTCGGTTCACAGCATAACGACTCCAATTTGAGACGAAAGCCTGGTCATTTGACCTATCCCCGCATCCAGATTTGATGTGCATTCTGAAGTGACCTTCAACATAACAAAGACCAGTGAGGGGACCTGACCCAGGAGAGGTACGTAGGGTATCCCAAAATTTTAACTACAGCCCAAATTTTTGGAAATCCCAAATTTTTTAAGAAATAAAAAAAAAACCTGACCCAATTCTAGGTCAAAGGAAAAAAAAATGTGCAAAAATCATCACAGTTAAAAATTCTACTTTTACCATGGAAGTTTTTTTGTTTGGCATGGCCCAGTGTGCTGACCACACATATCGCAATGTTGGTTTTGGTTTTCTGCACTCCTCAGCAATTAAAATTTGCACACTCCCAAGAGCCAATCCTTGTCGAAGTAGTTTGATTCATTTGCTGACTTCGGGAGTAAAAAATAAAAGTAAGGAAGCAAAAATAAGCTTTGTTACTAACTTGAAAAATTTGTCAAACATTCTCTCCGTTGCTTGTCTTGGCCCCGTTCCGTACAATTTGTACACTTCATCACGTTCAGGTAGGTATGAATAAAGTGCCCTAAACTGGCACCCGGCATCACGGAATAAAATAAGAAAGTGTTTGCAATCACAGCG